>ML793399.1:380083-415355 GCA_009831015.1 Picea engelmannii
TCTTTACTACAACACTAAGTGCTTTTGGAATTGAGCATATACAGTGCGCAGCTATCTTTGAAACAAAAGACTTCCCTGGGTTGATAATTTATGTTTCACTTGGTTGTTTAAAATTAATTAAGCAATTATAGTGACCAACACCCTCTGGGTCCAGAAGCCCCTTCAAATTTTTTGTCTTTTTCTAAAAATTTGCTTAGTTTCAGACATTCTCGCACTGCACCCCACAATGGCCTACGAGAATATATTGAGTTCGCACTCTGCTTTTAGGTTCAGTGCGAGGTTCTCGCACTCTGCTCAAAGCTAGCCTACGAGAATGACCCATTCTTGCACTGTGTAACACTGTTAGTCTGCGAACCCTCTTTTCAAAATTTTGGATTTAAAATTTTTGCATGTTCAGCTACCTAGATCAGTATAGGTTCCTGAAAAGAGCTTCTTGGACCATTGGTTGATTTTTTCTTGTCTTCGAATTTTGTGCATGATCAGTCTTAGGAAATCAAAAACTCTTCCTGTCCATTTTTTTCTTGACTTTCGTTTCGTGACTTTTCTCGGCAAATATATACTCTCTGATTTTGGAATCTGAGTGCTCGTTTAGTTAAGAACAGGTGATCGTTTTGAAAGTTGGGATTCTTTGTCTTTATCATTTGCTCATTATTTGGAAGATCACTTTTATCATGCAATTGAAAAGACTAGTTTGGTCTGCTTGTTATTTTTTTTCCATTGAAAGATTGGTTTGGGTTTTTGTCTATTGATTGTTCATTAGTTTTTGGTTTACTTCACTCTCACCATCATGGTGTAGGTCCTTTTTGAAAACTGAACAACGTTTTTATTTCAAAAGAATTTTCATCTTCGAAAGTATTGAAAATCAATTGTTGAAATTATTGAAAAAGAAACAATAGAGAATTGTTATTATTGCGTGATTCGTTGCAATTGCATTTTAAAGGAAATTGTGTATCGTAGTTCAAGATTGGTCCGGAAAACTTCTCTTTCCCTCTCGTACATAGGATTCATTGAAAAAAATTGATATATTTCATTCCTATCTATGCATCGTTGGGTCAGAGTCTCATACAACATCAGTTTCATCTCCGCTTCCTTTGAGTAACAACAACGCTTAATAACACTGCGCAATTATAAAATTTAACTAGTAACTCTTTTCTAGGGCTCTATTACACCAACATTTAGCTAGGATAGTGCTTTGGAATAGGTAGAGAGATACACTCTCCAAAGCACAAAACACACAATAGCATCTTGTGTTAAGAAGTGTCAAATTCCATTTACAACATCTGTCCTGGGAAGCCCTTCTCACACAAGGGTCAAACACGAGGTCGCATTGATATTGACAGAGTTACTCACCCTGCTTTGTTGATATCGGTGTACATATTGCACGTATTACGGGGGTCACTTGGAGGTATACCCAAAATGATGAGTGGAAGCCTCTTGAGTTGATTTTGAGCTAGATACCCTGCCCTTGCATGTGGATCGGACTGTCGACTGTCCCCCCAAGATTTCTTGTTGTCGGTGGTAACCTTAGCGGCCTATCTTTCTAAGGTCTTACACAAGGTGACTGTGAAGGGGCAAGTCTTCATAGTACCTAGAATCAACATTAGCCAAACTCACTTGGGCTCCTTGGAGGGTATACCCATGATTATGTGTGGGAGCTTGTACCAGGGTGTAAGTCCGTTAATCAGGTCATCAGTGTAACTTTTCCACCCTAGCCCAGCCCCTTCTCATCTCGTTGTTGCGACGTTGGATTTCATCACCAATTAGTGACTTCGGAATTAGAAGGTCTTGTTTTATTGGTATTGTTTCCTAGATTTTGTTTACTAGCGCGTGTTGTTTGTTTACCCAAGTTGACCATACAATTTTATTCATAAGTTTGTAACTCATTCACAATAGATCCTCCATGTCGTTCACGTAGAATGTAGGGTTTATCTCCAGAGAATCTGGAAGGTTCTCAACCCCTGCCTAGAAGCTCACCTGAGGGTTCTCCTCAGCAGAGTGAAGTCCAAGACGTTACCACTCCACAAGTGGAACGAACTGACCCTCTAGAACATTTCTGAATTACCAATACTCAAGAGGACTTTTGAATTCACCCCGATTCTGAGCGACAATTTATGCGAGTGAATTCTTCCGGAGACTTAGTTCTTGTGTCTTCTGGATCACCGGTTGGACCCTTTCTAGGCATAGAAGGCCAAGATCCTTTTTGGTCTACGGGCATTTTTAGACGGGACCTTTTTGGTGTCGGATCAGGCATTGAAACCATCATCTCACCTATGGTTTCCAAAATCTCTAACCCAGAGACAGTACCGTTTACTACTGCCTATTATTTTCCTAGTACGGACGCCCCGCGCTCTGACCACATCTTGACCATCCCTATAGAAATGCCCCATCACACAGATACTATGAGTATTCACACTGGGATTTCCATAGTTAGTCAAGCCCCCATCGGCACACCGCGTACGCCTAGTGTCACCCCAACACTACCGCTCGGATACCGTGCATTGAATTCTTCCATTCCCACTCCTATGCAAACCCCATCTGGCTCTCCTAGTGGTCCCTCTTCTTCTAGGAACTCTCTTCCCAGTTTTATTCCGACATTCCCTCAATCTCCTTTTGGAGGACCTTTCTCGTCCTCCACTGGAAATCTTAATCCTAGTGGCACTATTCCGTCATTCACACCAAATTACTAGATTCCCATTGGTGGACAATTTTACCAAGGAGGTATGACTCAAACCCCTCTCAGTGGGAAAATTCCTATTGGAACACAAATCCCAATTGGAACACAACCCCCAATCGGAAAGCTACCCCCAATTGGAACACCACCTTTGATAGAAGGATAGAACCCACCTTATGGACAAAACATACCTCCATCCTTGGCCCAGTATTGGAATCATCTGATACAACATACTCCTCAATCGACTCGGGGGAAGCAGCTTCCAGTTGCATCTGTGATACCCCCTAGTATAGGCCAACCATATCCCGGTATGTCCAATCCTATTTGGGGCTCAAATGCTCAAACTCACGTCCCTTTTCAAGGATACAATACCATGAGCTACTATCCTCTCCAACCACCATCGAATCTGCCTGGGTCTTCACATTATATGCAGACTGCTTATGGTCCTACTGGTTTGCCAACGGGGCTTCCTCCCCAAATCCACCAGTACCCGCATGTGAATCGACAGTTACCCTTCTTGGCCACTTTGGATCTTCCGTATTTGTCAAGGATTTTAAATGATCCAATTCGTCACTCTCCCCGCCTGCTATACCAGCCAAGCTACCATCAAACATCCCTATATTCGATGGCAAAGCAGAAGAGGACCCGAACAATCACGTCATGACTTTTCACCTCTGGCGTTCATCCAACTCATTGATGGATGACTCTATTCGTTTACGTCTTTTTCAACGAACCCTCACAGGTTTTGTTGTGAAGTGGTATATAGAATTACCATGAGGTTTCTTCGTTGACGTCAACACCCTAGATATGGATTTCCTCACCCACTACCAGTTACCGATCCATTATGAAATGGGGACTGAGATTTTGAGTTCTTTCAAACAAAACAAAGCCACTCATATATCTGATCACATTCATGAGTGGAGACGGAGATGACGTCTCATCAAACTCGAACTCCCCGATCAGTTGCTAGCAGAGTGGTTCAAAAAATCATTTGTGAACGACATTGGTCCTGACATCTCCATGGGTGGAGTAGTCACAGAAGAGCAGGCCATAAGTCGTGCTAAATACCTTGACCTCATTTACTCACAAACGGGTACCCTTTACGACTTACTACCTGACGCACCTCGTCCTTCCACTTCCACCACTTCAACTACTCCTGCTACTTCTCATGCAGCTGATGGTGTGATTGGCACTTTCCAGGACCAACCACATTCTGCCTCAAGCACCAACCCCAAACCTGCTTCTTCTAATGTTCAAAATTCTCTCTCTCCTGCCCCTCCCACCGGCAAGACTTCTGAGGTAAATGTCGTTCAATCTACCCCAGCTGGTAAAAACAAATCCAAAAAGGGAAGGGGTAAGAATAAGGAGGACAAAAATACTTCTCAAGCAGAGAGAACCAAAAGTACACCTGTTGATGATCGGGATAAGCGCAAACCTCGATACCCTTGTCTTATCTATGGTGATGATCACTACACGAAGGATTGTCCACGACACACCAAGGTCACTAAGTTCCTTCAAGGAGCCCCAAAACCACCTGCTCCGGCCATTTTGTCCCAACCCTTCCTGTCTCAACATCAATTGGTCATTCATGACCAACCCTCACCTTCTACTACATCCTATGTATTGATGTGTATTGGCGATTCAAAGAAGAATGACATCACACTCACCACTCGAGCCAAAGATTATTCTCCCTCTAAAGAGAAGGTTGATGACCTACCTCCTTCATTGGTACAACCCTCTCTGGCGACTCCACCTACCAATGGTCCTCTTCATCTCAAACGACTGAGCCTCGACAAAGTTCTTCGACCCCCCCCAAAGGGAATTGTTCAGAAATCGACTTTCAATCCTCATGCTTGTGTTGCCCAGAACTATGGCATTGTTGAAGATCTGGCCCAAGAACCTTTTGCGATGTCAGCCCTTGAAGTCCTTCAAAGTTGTCCCACACAACGGAAGTCACTGTTGAAATCTATTGGTGGAATCGACCCGACGGATACAAATTTAATAATTTTTGACTTGGAAGATCACATTCCACAACTACCCCCTCAACTTGTGTTCCAGATCCAAGTGATTGTCTCTGACAAAAACATTTGTCGAATAGTTATCAATAAGGGTGCCTCAATGTGTGTCATGTCTCTTACTTGATGGAAATCCATTGGCTCTCCCTCTTTGAATGAATCCTAGAACACTCTCAAAGCCTTCAATGGCTCTGGTTTTAAGCCCTATGGTGTCCTTCCTTTGTTTCCCATCATGTTAGAAGGAAAAACGGTCCAAGTTGAAGTGGAAGTCTTTGACGCTCCTCTTGATTACAATCTTCTGCTTGGCCGCAGCTGGATCGATTCCATGTGCGTAGTTGTGTCGACCCTTTTTCATGTGGTACGTTTCCCACATCAAGGGAAGGTAGTCACCGTCAACCAATTATCCTTCTTTAACTCCGATACCCATACTGGCAACGTACCGTTCATCGTTAAAACCCCATCGGGTTATGATAACGTCGGTGTAGGCCTTCTCAAAGACTCTTTGTTAATGGGTACTTTCCCCATTCCACCACCCGATGTTCCATGGTCGTCCGTTGCTTCAATCAACATGATCTCTACCTCAATTCATGGAATTCCTGCGTCTCACGACCCATGGATAGTACCTGACCCTGGAGATCATCTTCGTTACGACGATGAAATGTCGTTAAGTTTGGTCGAATCCACCTATCAGGCCATTCAATTGACAACCCCTTCTACCCCCTCTCTTGGTGAGTTATCTCTAGATCCCTTCCATGTCATTTTTCCCATAGACGAGATGATCATGTCTGTCATGGAGGACACCCCTTGGGATGATGGACATCATCGTTCCATCCTCTTCCTGGAGCAACATACCATTGAGGACTACCAATGGATCACAACCCCGTCAACCGTTGTCGTCATCTCAACCATTCCCGCGTTGACACACGATGTGTTTTCTGAAGAGAACTTAAGAAATATCTCACCCACTATTCCCCTCGATATATCCATCAAACCTGGAATTGTCGAAAATGTCCACATTGGAGCTTTATGTTCCCCTGACGAAATCGTCACCTACACATCCCTTTTCAAAGATTTTTGTGACATCTTCGCTTGGAGATACGAAGAAATGTCGGGTATCGACCCCGACATTGTGATACATGAGATCAAGACATACCCCGACGCTAAACCCGTCTGGCAATGCCTTCGTCCAGTTCACCCACGTAAAGCGGCTGCTATCAAGCTCGAAGTTGAGAAACTTCTTAAAGCCAGCTTTATTTACCTGGTGGCCCTCACTGACTGGGTTTCCAATCTTGTCCCGATCGACAAGAAACAAGGCACAATCCGTGTATGCATTTATTATAGGGATATCAACAAAGCTTGTCCCAAAGACAACTTTCCTACCCCCTTCGTCGATTAGATTGTCGACGATTGCGCCGGAAGTGAAATCTTTTGTATGATGGATGGTTTCTCCGGGTATAATCAAATCAACATTGTTCCTGAGGATCAACATAAGACTGCTTTTATTTGTCCTTGGGGTACTTTTGCCTATCGAAAACTCCCATTAGGTCTCAAGAACGCTGGTGCAACTTTTCAATGTGCTATGTCTTATGCTTTCCATGATATCAAGCACAATGTGCAACCATATTTGGACGATTTACCCGCGTACTCAATGCGTCGAATCAATCATCCAACCCACCTCCGAGCCATTTTCATCCGCTGTCGGTTTTACCGTATACGTTTGAATCCTCATAAGTGTGTTTTCTGCATGGAATCTAGCCGAATTCTAGGTTTTATTGTTTTGTGTCAAGGGATCAGGGTGGATCCTTTAAAGGTTGAGGTGATCCTTAATCTCCCTCCTCCTTCTACACTTTGAAGTTACAAAGTTTGCAGGGGAAAGAAAACTTTCTTCGTCGTTTTATCCCAAATTATGCCGAGATAACTCGTGGATTTACGCGGCTCCTCAAAAAGGGGTCTAAGTTCATATGGGATACCATCAAAAACAATTCTTTCGAAGCTTTAAAATTGTCCCTAACACGTGCTCCGCTTCTTTTTCCCCCTGATTACAGTCGCGATTATTTCCTTTACCTTGCAGCCTTGGATTATACCATTGGTATGGTTCTTGTCCAATAGGACGATGCTAATGACGAACATGTTATCTATTACTTGAGTCGAAGTCTAACGCCTACTAAAACCAAGTATTTACATGTCGAAAAATGCGCCTTGGAAACCGTCCAAGCCGTCCAACGCTTTCGGCACTATATCCTCTCTCGCAAGACTACAGTGATTTTTAACTGCAACTCTATGCAACACATTCTCACATGTCAATTTATAGGGGGAAAATACTCCAAATGGATTGTGATACTCCAGGAGTTTGACTTGGAATTCAAACGCGCCAAGTCTAAGAAGTCCTTAGTGTTTGCTGAGTTGATATGCGACTTTCCCTATTCTGAAACGGAAAATGTAGCAACTGATTCATTACCTGATGAATCCCTTTTCCTCATCATCTATGATGATCTTTGGTATGGAGATATCATCATATATCTCCAAACCCAGACTTTCCGGCCAACTTTGTCTAGTACTGACCGATGTCGAATATGATACCAAGCCCGTCAATATATTATCCTTGGGGATACTCTTTATCATTGGGGGATTGACTTTGTTTTTCGACACTGCCTAACATTCAACGAAGACAAGAAAGATCTGAATGATTTCCATTCTGGAGCCTGTGGTGGTCATATGTCTAGGTATGCTACTTCCCAGAAGATCTTATGAGCAAGGTATTTTTGGCCTTCTTTATTTAATGACTGCATAATCACCGTTCAAAAATGCCATACTTGCGAGACCTATAATCACAAGATACGGTCACATCTCGCTCCTCTTCACCCTGTGGTCTCCGTTGGTCCCTTTGCGAAATGGGGCATCGATTTCATGACATGTTACCCCCACTCGGCCAGGGGGCATGGATACATTATTGTAGCCATAGATTACTTTACGAAATGGGCCGAGGCGATGCCGACATTTGACAACACTAGAAAGACCACAACATTATTCATTTTTAATCACATCATAGCTCGTTTTGGTGTTCCCCAGGCTATCGTCACTAATCACGGTAGCCACTTTAGAAACTTCATGATGTCTGAACTTACTAAAAAGTTGGGTCTTTTCCATGAAAACTCAACACCCTATTATCCACAAGCCAACGGCCAAGTCGAAGAAATTAACAAAGTTCTCGTAACTATGCTCCGACGAATGATAAGAATTTACAAAACAAGTTGGCACACAATGTTGTTTTCGGTATTGTGGGCTTACCAGACATCCATTAAGTATGCTACTGGGTTTACACCTTTTCGATTAGTCTATGGTTTGGAAGCCATTCTCCCGATCGAATGCGAGATACCCTCTTTAAAAGTAGTTGTTGAACTCCTACCAAACACTTCTGCTGAGGAAGAATGTCTATTGTATCTTATGCGATTAGACGAAACTCAACACGATGCTACCCTAGTCATAGAAACCCAGAAAAAACGTGTCAAGGCCCAATACTACAAACATGTCAAGCCTCGCATTTTCTCCGAAGGATATCTCGTTCTCCTCTATGAAAAAGATCGAGATATGCTAGGAGATGGAAAATTCGAAGCCATGTGGTGAGGTCCTTATATCGTTAGACAAGTTTTGGAAAAAGGGGCTTATGAATTAGTAGATTACGATGGTATCCCTTTGAGTGAACCACGAAATGAGTTGTACTTGAAGAAGTACTATGCATAAGGTCACCTGTACACGAGTACCTATATTTTTATTGTATCATACTTCTTGTGTGTTACTGTAGCTTGCTTTTGTTGTTATCTAGTCTCTGCCCTTATGTGACATTGTGTTTTATTTCCAAATGTCGGAGTCTTCACTACCCTACATTGGCTTCGCTGATAGCGCTAGCCGTAGTACTCAGAACCTTGCTTCCGCTGCATGGGCAATTTACGCCCCTACAAACGAACTTGTCTCCTTACGAGGTGTGTGTCTCGGCCGTGCGACCAACAATATTGCAGAGTATAGCGTCGTTATCGAATTGTTGATTGATGTTATCTTGCTCGGAATCCATCATTTGGTTGTGCGACTCGATTCGCATCTTATAGTACTATAGTTAAGTAATGTTTATACTATTCGAAGTCCTACTTTGTTACGGGTGTATTTGTGAATTCGCCTCTTGGAACGTTATTTTGATTATATTGAATATCAACATATTCCTAGATGTCTAAATACATTAACTGATGCATTGGCTAACTATGTATTAGAAAGGCATTTGGATCATTTATAAATCAATCACATCAATTTTCACACAACACAAGATAAACCGGTAGAAGCCGTATGTATATATAACGATCAAAAGAGTTTTTACAAAAAGTTTTGTTCGAGGACCAAAATTTCAAAATCTGAAGCTCATAGCTTCTACAAAGTGACATCATGGATGACATTCATGGTAACACACAATTTCTCAAGCAACCCTATGAAGCAGTCGGCCAATGGAATTTGACACTCCTACTGTATGACGCCGATAACGTCGTGGAACTTCTCCAAGGGGCATGTCTGGAATATCTGTTGTCAAACCCTCTAGGTTTTGTTCCACTGCTTCATATTCTTCAACGTCCCATCGTGGTATTGGTGCCACCTCTCCTCGCCGCTGAATAGGAGAAGTACCAAGAGGTCGGTAAGGTCCCACATCTATGTCACCAAAAAAGAATTTTGTATTTAGACCTTGGATGAACATTAAAAAACATTTGCATATGATAAAATTCACAAAAACATTTAAAAAGAAAAAATGTGTACTTCTTACCAAGTTCCCCCCACTGAGCACCCTCGGGCAGGACCAAGTTTGGATCTCCTTGGAAATCCAACCCGACATAAGCATAATCGTTGACCATCAGCATTTATGGTCGCAACCAATCGAAGAAGGTATCATTATATTTGATAATTGGTCCAGCCACATGTCGGGCCATGAGATGACACCACCTCAACATTATTGGATCTGTTGGAGCTGGTAAATCCCACTCAACCTACAGCCTCAGTAAAGGAACCCTCTCGAGAAAGAAGGACACCAACAAAGACCCATACCCGAACTGCTTCAGGTCGCCTCACCTACATTTGGTCAACTGTCTTTTCATACTACGAAGCACTGCATCTTCCCAGTTAAAAACCCAAGGCTCAGTACACTCTATGGCATACTAAAAGTAGCTCTGAAGAGCCATGTGAGGAGCAGCACTCCCAACCATGTGAGAAATGGTGAAAAAAATAGTGTGGAGGGTCAAATCCCGCACTCCCCAAATGGAAACTTTCCCTTTACTCCTCTCTGCCTCTGGAACACAGTGCAAGTGGCAGTACTCACTCATGGGCAGCCCACCACCTCTGTTACCAGTTAGGCTTGTGTGGTACCCACGCCGTGACAGTCCTATCAAGAAGTAAATGTCCTCAATATCCAAGGACAATGTGTGGACCCCTATATGAAATACTTGCTGGTTGGGATCCCACATATGCACAAGGTACTCCAATAACCTGACTTGGGCCCTCATGCCCGGGATACGAAAGAACTTCAGAAGACCACAGTTTTGTAAAGAGACAACGGTGGTTGGGTGATTTCCAACAATGGCATCATATTATTCGTGCTCCCTTTCATGCCATTCCAGAACCATGGTGATGGCCAAATACCTGCATAAGAAGCACAAGAAGAAAGTTAATAACTCTATTCAACATTTGGTATCTTTTCATTGAGAAAAACTTTAAATTTTTTTTACACTTTGCAGTTCTCGCAGGTGCCCTTTAGGCACAGTGCAATTTTCTCGCAGAAGCCTTTGGGGTCACCTACGAGAATGAGTCATTCTCCCAGGTCCCGTGTGGCTCACCTGCGAGGATGGCTGAGCGCGACTTTAGCCCCCAAAACCAACTCAAAACTGGGTTTTTTGCCAATGAAAATGAAAAATTAAACCATGAAAAGGTAGAGGACAAGGAGCTTACCTCACTGCAACTGATGGTTCGTCGAATGGATGCTCATAACTCCCGTAATCGAACGTCGAATTTTCAAGGGTAAAAGAGGGGTTTTGGGGCTCAAATATTGGTAAAGTTAAAATGATATGGTAAAAAGAGTTTTTACCCCTTTATATTTACTTTTACCATTTTATTGGATTTTATAATTGTTTATTTATTAAAACCTAATGCCTAATGCCCTTTTGAGTACAACTTTTGCAGGCGTAATGACTTCGATGTTCATGCACAGGGATGCGGATATTTTTTCTTCTTCATCGCATGTTTTGATTGTTTTTTATGGTTTTTGTACAAAACCTCGAGCTTGGTATTTGTCCGTTCTCACACTCAAAAATACATGAGAACGTGATTGAACACACTTTATCACTTTTTCAGGCTCAACAAGGTTATACGAAAAAGTAACCCCCCTGGAGTCTCCTTTAAGCTCTTTTCAGACTCTCTAAACATGAAAAGATAGCCGAGCGACCTTGCTATTTTCACGCTCGATAAAATATTTGAAGAAAGCATCTGTTGGGCGATAATTTATATCTTTTTCGGTCTCATCAGATTATTTTACGAAAAAGGAACTGAGAGAGTTATATTTTAAGTGTTTTTCCAGACTCTATAATTATGAAAAACCTTCGATTTTTCTATCTTTGGACTCGTTAAACAAACATCGACAGACCCGTCATGGGACCGAACCACTCCTTCCTAGGGTTCGTTAAACATACTCTGAAGGACTTATCCAAAGGATAAGATTATATCAACAATCATATGTTATCCTCCTCAAGCTTGTGTAAAATAAAGAGGTACTCGCTAGAAATGGTGTGGGAAAATTTGGGAAAGGGATGTGTTCTCATATTCATATTAATTGGCAGTAAGTGTCTCTCTTGAACATGACACCCCCTATTCATTATTTGAAGCCGGTTTGGGAAATCCATTTGTCTCTCATTCGATTTGCTATAAGGTCATGCCCTGCATCATCTCTGAGTCAATGCTGCCAAATCATTGGTCGTGTCATTCATATGTTCAAGAGAAGTTCATTTGAAACCTCTATTGAGTCAGCCATCTATAGTTGTCCATTCTCTTCGTGTCAGTCTTCCCTGTGTCCAGTCCAACTTACATCATACTTTGTTTCACCTTCAAAATTTGTTACTCATTTTGTGTCATTGATGGGGGATATATCAAGGCCCTCCTGTGACAAGTTTTGTTCCATCGACTTCAGCTCATTATCCAAAAACAAGACTTAGAAATTCTTTGGTACCTTGGAACTTGCATGCCTCAATGGCAGGTTTCCTCGCTTTTGACAGTGGGTTTACATCATTGACCCCTGATCGAAATATTCCGTCATATGTTTGACCTCAACTCATTCATTCACACTCGATGGATTGTACTAATGTACCTTGGGAGTCATTGACATTAATGGTGATTTCCCTCGCACTTGTTAACGGTTTCATCAATGACCGGTAATCAAGTGGTTTCTACCATGTTCGACTTCAACACATGTAATCACATTGTTAGATTTGTACTTTTGGGTGACGGGATTGAAGACCCTGGATATCATCTCTTTGTCCAGGTTGCGATGGGATATGTATAATTTGTGACACATAGATCCAGAGTGTATTCCTGGTGGCTATGCTATATTTTGACAGCATGGATCCACAGTGTATGATTGGTGGCCATGACCTATGTCTATAATGTCATCCGTCTGTGATCTGGGTATCGGAATGCCTACCTCAGAACTAGTATGATATTCTGTAGATGCTTGGTTGTTCGCAGGTTTCTGATTAGGTGCACTCCTGGTTTTTGACATACACACACACGCAATTTACAAAGTATTTTGGCTGTCACTGATTCCAGCCTCATACTTTGGGGGGCATTTTGTTACCCATGATTTTTGTCATCATGATGGTGTACTCAGGTTCCTAATAAGAACTTTCTCCTAAGAAAAGTGACATTCATCTCTTCCCAGAAAACATATTTTTGAAGAGAGTTCGCAGGTTGCTTATATCCTAGGGTGCAAGAATGACCCATTCTCACAGGTTGCCTTCAGCTAGGGTGTGAACTTCTCACACTTTGCTACATATCTAGGGTGCGAACTTGTTCTCAAGCTTGGAAAAAGATGAAGTCTCGATGGTTCTAGAAGGGAATCTTCTAGAGAATGTGTTGGCATTCGAATGGTTATCTTTGTACTAGTTTCCCTGATATTGTGGGATCATTCTTATCCAAGTAACCATCTCATCCTCTCCTATATATTGATGGAATTCTTATGGAAAAGGTTAAGCAAGATTCAATGGAGAATTGGTGAAAGAATTATGTGAAGGACCTAGCTTGAACAGGAGCTTGGAGACTCTAGAAAGTCTATCAAGAGGAATTGGATCTTCTTCATACAAGGATCGAGCAAGTGTGTGTGTTGGAACCAAGAGCCACCGAAAGGAATCTTGCAACATCAAGGAAATCAGGTTGTATCTTCTACTTTCGATTAATATGATACAACGACATGTCATTTTCCCATAAAGTCATTCTTAATTTATTGTGTAATTCCTTGATCATACACATAAGTTGATGATTGAATATATTTTTCTATCTTCACTTTGGTTGGTTTGTGTTGTCTTGGTCTTGACCTCACGAGAGCACCGGAGCGAAGTGAGAGAAACAGAGACCCTAGGAAGCGATACAAAGGTATGTTACTTGTTCCTCCCTACTAGCTAATTCAATGGTCATAACTTAGGGAAAGAGTCATGTCCTGTCCTATTTTGTTCTAGATCCAGGTGGATCTAGGGAGATCTGTTAGTGTCCGCACCTACCGATTAGTCCAATAAAAACCTCCAATAGGAATCTAGAAACCATAAGTGAACGAATGACTGGTGCCTCCAACTAGATTGGAGCCACTGGGGCTAGATCCTGCAAGCAAAGGCGGAGGATGAACATGAGGCCCACTGGAGAGAACCTGGGTAGGTGTAGGAACAAAACCAGCAGTAGCATTATACCTAGGAGAAACAAAAATTCCAAAACCTCCGGATGGAACCTGGGCAGAGATAGGAATGGAAGTATTTAGAGATCTATACCTAGGAGGATGTGATGTATTTGGTCTAGACGGAAGTGGTGTCCCAATCAGAGATTGGGAGATAACCACATTTCTAGTCAAAATCATGGTGGCTTGTAGGACCATAGTAGAATGGGCCATATAGAGAGAAGGGATCGAGTGAGAACAAATCAACAACTAGTTTGGAACGGTGATGATGTTACTGGTAGTACCCGTAAAATGGTCTAAAGGTATTGTATAGGTAACATACGTCTCAGGCACTTGTGATGCCATAGGTCGATCAGGATTTGCTCTTAGGTTACCATACATATCACATACTATCAAAGGGATAGAACCAAAATTACAAGTTCCAATAGTGTGAGCCAGGGTCCTAAATGATTCACTTTGAAAAAGTGTATTCTCTACTCCAGATCCTGCGTCAGGTCTGGTAGGTGCTTCAAAATGTTCGTTAACAACTATTTCTCCAGATGAGTTCATCCAAAGCATACGTGGATTTCGTACAACGCTCAATAATGGATTTATAGGGAGTAAAAAAGATTCTAAGGAGTCTAAAAAAATACAGAATCCCTCCAAAGAGTGTGTGCTTCCAACTTAAGAAGCTACATCGTTATTGACTACTCCCTCAGGAGATCCTTTTGGTGAGTTAGGAGGCAAGGGTTGGTAATCTTATGGATTTTTCGAGGGTATCCCTTGTATCCTACATGAACGGTGAAGGCCGATGTTACTCGAGCTAAGTAAAGAAAGAAATAAATATATGGACGACTAGAGGAAACACACAACATTCACTAATAAAATATAGGAATCAAACCAAGCAAACAAACCTTCTTATTTCGAAGTCACTAGTTGGTGATGAAATCCAATGTCGTTAAGTCAAGACAAGAAGGGGTTGGGATAAGCGGGTGGAAACCTTATGTTGATGACCTACTTAATGGACTTACACCCTAGTGAAAACTCCCACACATAATTGTGGGTATACCCTTCAGGGAGCTCGAGTGAGTTTGGCCAACGTCGATTCTAGGTATTGTGAATACTTTCCCCTCCACAGTCACCTCATGTAAAGAACCTAAAGAGATATGCTACTAAGGTTACCAACTACAACATCGATGCCTGGAGAGATAGTCGACAATCCAATCCACGTGCAAAGGTAGGGCATCTAGCCCAAAAATCAACTTGAAAGGCTTCCATTCATCATTGTGGGTATACCTTCAAGCGACCCCCATAATATGTGCAATCTATACACCAAGACCAACAAAGCAGGGTGAGTAACTCTTCTAGTTGTAATGCGACCTCAAGTTTGACCCTTGTGTGAGAAGGGCTTCCCAAGACAAAATGTAGCAATTGGATTTGAAATCTCCCTATCACAAGATACTATTGTGTGTTTTGATGCGTTGGAGAGTGTGCCTTACAACCTATTCCAAAGTGTTATCCTAGCTAATGTCGGTGAAAAAGAGCCCTAGAAAATAAAATTTACTAATAAATTTTAAATTTACGCTGTATTTTATAGGTTGTTGTTTACTCAAAGAGGGAGATGGAAGTGAAACTGTTGATGTTGTGACCTTGACCCAATAAAATGCAAAAATAGATGAATGTGTAATTTTCAATTCAATGAACTCTAGTTACAGTAGGGAGAAGGTATTTCTTTTGAAGTACAACAAACTACCAATTGCAATTCTTTAATTTCGAATGAACACAATTCCAAACAATCATGAACTACAAGTTTTCCAATTTTTTCTCTTTATAAGTATTTTGAATGTAAAAATTTTCTTATGAGAGATTACTAAAAGAATAAATAAATTCAGTCTTTCCTTTCCAAAACAAAATCAGAGATGTGATAATTGAAGGAAAATGTAACCCAAGAAAATCAGGACATTCTCAACACAATTCCCAAATCAAATTCACAAAATGAAAAAGACAAGAAAACATTTTGACATAAGCAAGAAAAAGTGTTTCTCAATCAACAAACAATCTGACAAACAAAATGAATCCAAAACTTAAAACAAACCAAATATCCTTTGTCAAACAAGCACCCAGATGGAGATCTGAGATCATATTCTTGTGACAATGAGTATGAGTAAAAACTTGTAAAATCAAAGAAAGACTTTCAACTACTGAAAAACAATAAAAAACAAGCTTTGAACTCAGGAATAAACCAAACATGGGCATAAGAAGTTCACCCCGGGCTACTAAGGAAAATCTGGGTAGTAAAAGACAAAATGACTTACTCCATCAAAACCTACAGGAGTCATTGCAGGCTGGGTATAGGATACAGAGCGACGAGCTAAGGTCATCGCAGGCCACTGGAAAATTAGAGTGCAATGTCATTGCACTGGATTGGCTAAGCAGAGAGTGATGTCTCAGGGTCGTCATAGGATTTTAGCAAGGTACAGTGCGACGGTCGATGTAAATTTTGAAAATTTGGAAGAAAGACAAAAAATCTAAAGGAACTTCTAAATCCAGTGAGTCCAAATGGATCACCCACAGACTCAGAGAATGAAAATTATTAGAGGAAGGTAGGCTAAAGGTAAATGGGCAGAAAAAAATAAAAAGGAGGTCATTTCCCCAGTATGGTTGCCAATTTTATTATGGGACTTATTGGTAAATACAGACATAAATAGAACTCCCTAGATCCACCTAGATCTAGAAAAAAATAGAACAGGACATGACGCTTTCCTTGAGTTCTAATCATTGAGTTTACTATCAAACAAGAGACGTGCAACATACCATTTAAATATCACTTCCTCTTGTCGTTGTCATCCTAGATCCACTCCAGTGCTCCTGTGATATTGGATCCACAAGGGAAAAGAAGCCAACCAAAGTGAAAGCAATATAGGATACTCAAAGAGAACTTATGCATGTGATCAAGGAATCATACAATAAAATGAGACACGTTTTATGGGAAAGAAACATATCATTGTATTATATTAAAGTGAATGTGGAGATTACAACTAAAGCCTTGGTGTTTCAAGGTCCCCTACCGATGACCCTTTTCTCCAACACACACACACTTGCTCCAACCTTGAATGAAGAATATCCACAATGACTTGATGAACTGAAAAAGAGCCCTCAAGTATGAACTGAAGTAGAATTCCTCATCCAATTCTTAGCCTATTCAATAATAATCTTGCTTGAATCAACCTTAGCCTTTTCCATGAGAAATCCCTCTTTATATAGGGGAAAGAGAGATGGTTAAATAGATTAGGATGATCCCACCAAATCAGATAAGTGAGTAGGATCCCAACCATACAGATGCCACCACATCTTCTAGAAGATCCCCTTCTAGAACTTTCGTGAAGTTTGACCTTTTCTTATCCTTTTGACATCGTCGCACCCTAGCTAGAAAGCAGCCTGCAGAGATGTCACAAACGAGTTTTAGGGCGGGGTGCGACAACCAGGCATCATCGCACCCTGCTTATGATGCAACCTGCGACGAACTACCTTAATAGGGTTTTTTGTAAAAGGAAGCCAGTCACTTTCCTCATGGAGAAAGGATCGTTTTGGGAACATGAACACATGTTGTCAGTGGATCACGAAGATGACCAAAATAATGTGTAACAACCTGTGCAATTAATCAAGTATTCTTTATCAACATTATTGTGCCATGCCCTTGTAATAATAGTATATGCAGGGAAGTGCATATCAGTCGTATTTTAAAGGAAACAACTAAAATACATTGTACTAGCACTAGATCAGTACATGATGGGAAACAATAACCTGTGAATGTGGCCAACATTGAAATTCTTTCAAAATGTTTCTATATGCACTAAAATTTGGCATGGATAGACTGTTCGTATGCCTTGATGATATGGAAGGGTTTCCATACTCAAATTTTACTCACACACCCACTCTATATATCGAACCATCTCCTCCTCATTTCATTTTAATTTTCTCGGTCGAATTTTAAAGGAAACAACTATTAAAAGACATTGTACTAGGGATAAAGTACATGATGGGAAACAATGATGTGTGAATGGGGCCAGCGTTGAAATTTTTTCAAAATGTTTCTGTATGCACCAAAATTTGACATGGATAGACTGTTCACATGCCTTGGCGATATGGAATAGTTTCCAAACTCAAATATCACTCACACACCCACTCTTTATATTCATATTCCGTGTCATTCAAAAGCAACATCATGCCAATTAGGCCCATGATTTTGGTCGTGGTGAGAAGAAGGAGATAGATGAGATTTCGTATTTAAATAATGATTTCATACTAATATTATTTATGGAGCAAAATAGTACTTAAATGAGAGAAAAAAAAAAGACAGAAAATAACTTGAATCTTTTGCGATTAATCAAGTAATTATTTATCAACGTTATTGTTCCATTCCCTTGTAGTACTACTAGATGCAGGGACATGCATCTCAGTCATATTATAGAGGAAAAAGCTAAAATACATTGTACTAGGGCTAGATAAGTACATGATGGGAAACAATAACCTCTGAATGGGGCCAATGTTGAAATTCTTTCAAAATGTTTATGTATGGATTGAAATTTGACATGGATAGACTTTTCACATGCCTTGACGATATGGAAGGGTTTACAGACTCAAATATTACTCACACAACCACTCTATATATCAACCCATATTTTCCTTGCTTCCTTTTAATTTTCTCGATCGAATTTTAAAGGAAACAACTATTAAAAGACATTGTACTAGGGCTAGAGTAGATTATGGGAAACAATGACCTATGAATGGGGCCAATGTTGAAATTTTTTCAAAATGTTTCTGTATGCTCCGAAAATTGACATGGATAGATTGTTCACATGCCTTGATGATATGGGAGGATTCACAGACTCAGAGATCAGTCACACACCCACTTTTTATATTCATCATTTGTGTCATTCAAAACCAAAATCATGCCAATTAGGCCCATGATTTTGGTCGTGGCAAGAAGGAGATAGATGAGATTTCATATTTAAATAATGATTGCGTACCAATATTATTTATGCATAAAACGAGTACTTAGATGAGAGAAAAAAACAAAGACATAAAATAACTTGAAGCTTGTGCAATTAATCAAGTACTTCTTTATCAACATTATTTCGACATGCCCTTGCAATACTAGTAGATGTGGGGACGTGCATCTCGGTTGTATTTTAAATGAAAAAAATAAAATACATTGTACTAGGGCTAGATTAATACATGATGGGCAACAATAATGTGTGAATAGGGCCAACGTTGAAATTCTTTCAAAATGTTTATGTATGCAATGAAATTTGACATGGATATATTGTTCCCATGCCTTGACGATATGGAAGAGTTTCCGGACTCAAATATTACTCATACAACCACTCTATGTATTGACCCATCTCGTCCTTGTTGTGTTTTAATTTTCTCAATTGAATTTTAAAGGAAACAACTATTAAAAGACATTGTCATAGGGATATATTACATAATGGGTAATAGTGACCTGTGAATGGGGCCAACGTTGATTTTTTTTCAAAATGTTTGTGTATGCACTGAGATTTGACACGATAGACTATTCACATGCCTTGACTATATGTGAGTGCTTCCAGAATCAAAGATCACTCACACACCCACTCTTTATATTCATCGTTTGTTTCATTCTAAGCCAACATCATGCAAATTAGGCCAACTATTAAAATAAAATGTACTAGGGATAAAATACATGATGGGAAACAATGACCTATGAATGGGGCCAACGTTGAAATTATTTCAAAATGTTTCTATATGCATTGATATTTGACATGGATAGACTGTTCACTTTCCTTGACAATATGAGTGGGTTTCTAGACTCAAAGATCACATGGGATAAACCAAGGAAATGGATGAGGTGGTTGGATCTAACGAAACATTGGTATGATATTATGTATTACTCTACCTCAAAATTACACAATTTAAAGCATTATATGGTTATAAACCCCCGCAATCGAAGAATTGGGTCATTAAAAATGAAAGTATAAACTATTATATTTAATCTCTTTTAAAAGAAAAATGACTATGATAATATACGTTAAATCTCTCTCTTTTTTGTGGAGAAATACATAGTTAAAATAAGATACCTTAATGCAATCTATGCTACAATAAGGTATAAATATGCATGAGATGATATTCTTTTGGCCTCATGAATGATAAATATACATGGAATGATCAATAAATGACATCATTGTAAATTTCATCATTGTTGTCATAGTATTGTAGCAACAAAGTTTCAATGAACATGATGTTCTTCATTTTTATAGCATCTTTGTTGAAACTGTTCGAAAACATGGGACTTTGGCCCATGATTTTGGTGGCAAGAAGAATATGCTTGATGTAATTTTGTATTTAAATAATGATTTTGTACTAATATTTTTTATGGAGGAAAAAACTACTTAGATGAAAGAAAAAAACAAAGACATGACATAAGTAATGAAGATTGTGTAATTAATCAAGTTCTCATTTTTTGATGTTATTTCATGCCTTTGTAGTACTAGACGTGGGGACATGCATATCGGAATTTTTTTAAAAGAAACAACTAAAATACATTGTATTATGATTCCTTGTGTGGGTGGGTACCCCTCTTGCCAAGTCACCTTGCATTGCATTTGGGCGCCCTGCCTCCTTTTCGTTATGATTCCTCATGTGGGCGCCCCTCATGTCATCTCTCCTTGCCTTGCCTTTGGGTGCCCAACCTTGCCCAGGATGTTTTAAAAAACTTAATTCAAATCCAAAATTGCTCCTTATCTGACATCTGACTCATATTCTTTCCTAGTGCTCCCTTGTGTGGTCTTTCTCGTTACAACTCTTCATGTGGGTGGGAGAACCTCTTGCCAACTCGCCCTTCATTGGGTTTGGGAACCTTGCCTCCTTTTAATTATGATTCCTCATGTTGGCGCCCCTCTTACCAACTCACCTTTGGGCACTGAGCCTTACCGAGGTCGTCTTAAAAAAGTTAATTCGAAGCCAAAATTGCTCCTTATTCAAAATTTGGCTGGTCTTCTTGGCTAGTGCTCCCTTGTGTGGTTGTTTTCATTATGACTCTTCATGTGGGTGGGAACACCTCTTTCCAACTCGTCTTGCATTGTGTTTGGGAACCCTGCTTCCTTTTCGTTACGATTCCTCATGTGGGCGCCCCTCTTTCCAACTTGCCTTGCGTTGCATTTGGGCACCCATACTTTCCCAGGTGGTCTTGAAAAAGTTAAGTCGAAGCTAAAATTGCTCCTTATCCAACATCTGAATCATATTCTTTCTTAGTGCTCCCTTGTGTGGCCGTTTTTGTGCCTTTCATGTGGGTGGGAGAACCCCTTGCCAACTCTTCTTGTGTTGCATTTGAGCATCGTTCCTCCGTTTTGTTATGATTCCTCATGTGGGTTCCCCTCTTTCCAAATCATCGTGCCTTACCTTTGGGTACCCAACCTTCCCTAGGTCATCTTAAAAAATTTAAGTCGAATCCAAAATTTCTCCTTATCGAGCATCTGACTCATCTTCTTTCTAAGTGATCCCTTGTGTGGTCATTTTCGTTACAACTCTTCATGTGGGTGGGTGGAACTCTTTCCAACTCGCCTTGCATTGAGTTTGGGCACCCTACCTCATTTTCATTATGATTCCTCTTATGGGAACCCCTCTTTCCAACTCACCTTGCCCTACCTTTGCCCGCCCTGTATTATTTTTGTTTAGATTCCTCATGTGGCCACCCCTCTTTGCAACTCACCTTGTGTTGAGTTTGTCCTCCCTACCTCATTTTCATTACGATTCCTAATGTGGACGACCCTCTTTCCAACTCACCTTGCATTGCATTTGGGTGCCTTTCCTCGTTTTCGTTACGAATCCTCATGTGGATGCCCCTCTTTAAAACTCACCTTGAATTGTGTTTGGGCACCCTGCCTCCTTTTCATTATGATTCCTCATTTGGATGCCCTTTTTTCCAACTTGCCTTGTGTTGCTTTTGGCTGCCCAGACTTTCCCAGGCCATCTTGAAAAAGTTAAGTCGAAGCCAAAATTGCTCCTTTTCCGATATATGGCTCATTTTCTTTCCTAGTGCTCCCTTGTGTGGTCATTTTCATTACATCTCTTCATGTGGCTACCAGTGTTTGGCAAGTTTTTGAATATATTATTTTTTCATTTGTTGTATGGGTGAAATTTTAGAAGGTAAAGGATAAATCAAAATCATAGCAGGTACCACCATCCAATTTAGAAGTAAACATCTTCTCTCTTTTTATCTCGAGTGAAGTCTGATGAATATTTATGGGTTATTCATAATATGAACTGAAGAAGCACCGATCAGTTTTAGCTTGGGCCTTTTTAAACATGTGTACAAAAGAAAATGATGTCCAATTCATGGCTTACATAGAATTCACCTATAATGTGAGACACAAAGTTTCCACAGAGAGAGAATACTTGAATATATATATATATATATATATATATATATATATATATATATATATATATATATATATATATANACAAAATTTCAATATTGAACTCACGCTTGTGCCCATTCATGAGACATAACATACTAGTAGAATCCAGTGTTGAGAAGCTAGAGAATTCAAGGATACTAGGGCACGGAGGACATGCTAGAGACGGAAGTTGGAGACTGATAATTAGGAAGTGCACTAGGTGGGAGAGTCGATCACGAGTAGGGTTACGAAGGAGAGAAAGCTCGTGGAGGGAATTGGCCAAGAGAGAGAGCTCGAGGTTAGGGTTAGGAAGGAGACATATCTCGTAGAGGGAACTGAAAGAGATATATTGAGACTAACGTAGGGAAAAGAGAATGGTGAGTTGTTGAATTTCCCAATACCTCCCTTCATTGCATGGTAATAATGCATGACTAAAAACTGAGTAGGAATTAACTCAAATCTAATGCCTGGAAGGTTTTCTAGCTCGGAGGTTTATGGACACAACTATCATTTCTATTTAATAAAGAAAATAAAATATGCAGGTCATGCCCCAAGTGCCCCATTACCTATTTCACTGCCAAAATTAGAGGGTCCCAATCTGAGACAATTGGCCATTGCAAATGCGGTAAACACACTCATGGATAAGATGGGTTTGGAATGTGCCCCTCTTCTACTACATATATCGACCCTACCAGTGTCTTGATTTCAAGTTTTTGAATATATTGTTTTTGTATTTGTTGTCTTAGTGAATTTTTTTACTTTTTGAATGTGGATCTCTTGTTTTGAGCCACTATTGCAGTCTTTGGCATTGCATTTGGGACAGAATATTATATGCTCTTTTCGAAGGTTTTGTAGGGTTTGTAAAGTCCTTTAAAAAATCATCTATTAATGAGTTCTCTGACAAATTTAGGGCTAAGATACTCAATATTACTCTATTGGGGTTCATTCCACCCTTATTGTAGCTTTGGCTATAATCAGGTAAAATGAGATTTTTTTTTGTATATGTATATGTATGTTTTTGTATAATATAATAAGTATTTTTCAAAAAACAAAATCAAGGTCAAATATGATGTAAAGGAACTCAATTTGTCACAAGGGTGGTTAAATGAGAAAATATAGGTCAAATATAGGTTCTTCTCTTTCACCTTTGCTTCAATGTTGTGCTCTCATGGTAATTGTTGTCACTATCCCTTCCCTACTTAAGGAAATTTGTTAACCTTTGTTTTGTAGGAACATATATTTCTTGGGTACTAATATCATCATGATTACACCTCTTATGTCTTGGCAAGGTTACGAATTCCCAAAGAACAAAAACATTTAAAATCCTTATCTGAAATTCCTCATATGAAACAAGGATTTGTATAATTTTTTATTTATTACACTGTTCTTTTCAATGTTGTATAGGTGTACTAAGTGAAATGTGACATTTGCATGGTATTTTTAAAATTTGGGTCATTTTGCTTCCATTTATCTAGATAATTAGCTCATACTTTTTGTCATTAGCAATGTACACATAGTAATCCATAAATAAATTATTTATTTTCTTAAAACCTCTTGCTCCTTCCCATAGTTAGTTTTCATCGAAGTTGAAATTCATGGATTTCGTTTTCCTCTTGCATGGTTTAAAGACTCGAGTTGAAACACCATCAGTTTCACGATCACTCCTTTGAGTAACAACAACCTAAAATCAAGTGCTAGTTAAAATTTATGTAGCAACTTTTCTATGGATGTTCAAACCCATATTAGCTTAGGTGTAGAGATTTGGAATAGGATTGTGAGAATAAATTTCCAAAGTTTCTAAAAAAACATAAACCTTTGAGTTAGGGAGTGAAATCTAGTTGCTATATCACTGACTTTGGGAAGCCCTTCTAACACAAGGGTCAAGCATGAGGTTGCATTGGTTCCAATAGAGTAATCAACGTTGATTTGTTGTTCTTGGTGTTGACTGTCGACAACCCCCCCTCTGCTTTGGTATAGTAGGTGGTACCATAGAGACTATAATATTTTATAATTCCTACCCAAGGTGATAACACATGGAAGGTGGTGTTGTACTTGGGATTGACGTTGGCTAGACTCACTCGGACTCCTTGGAGGGTTTCCCAATACTCGGTGAGGTAACTTTCACCAGGGAGTTAGTTCGTTAAGCAGGTTGTCAACATAACTTTCCCACCCACCGAAACTCAACCCCTTCGTGCATCGATATTTCTATTTTGGATTCCATCACCAACTATCACTTCTTTGTGAGAAGGTTGGTTTGCATACTTGACTCCTAGATTAATTAGCATGTGCTAGATAATACAAGCGTGGAAGAGTAACACTATGGTATTCATTATGAGATTACTATGATACCAACAAGATACTAGTAATGAAGTAGAACCACTATACTAATTAGTGTTACAACTTGATAGAACAATACTTATGCATATCCAATTTCATAGATTATTCATAAATATTGATTAAAGAATAGAGCATTTTAACTATAATTTTAGAGTAATTCAGCCTTTTGATTTATCTTTTCTTTCAAAGAGTTCTTGTATTAATGAGAACACAATTGTGTGTGCTTAATAACTAACATTTTTTCTAACCTTCTATGAATTACATAGAGAATAATTGTTTCATCGTTTCCTACTAGCTTCCATTAATTTTTACATGTAAAGAGTTCTACCTGTCTATTGTGATTGCATCTATTTTAGTTGGACTTCATCGCTATTTTCATTTATTTTTCTACTCCCCAACCAAACTGAATTCCCATTGTTTTCCTAAATATTCCTTGCTTCACTATAGAAACAACTTTTCTTGTGTATCTATGCACCACATATGTTGTACATGAAATATTTTCTTTTCAAGCTCATTAATGCCCCATCACTAAGTTAAGAGTGGTTATTTGCTCATGAGTCATCACTAAGTTAGTGGAGTAATGTTAGTTCTATGCATTAATGACTCACCACTAAGGTAGAGGAGAGTTTTTAGTATGAGACTTGTATTAGAAAGGGACCCCCCTCCTCACTTGTAATTCATTCACCCTACTATCAATATTGTCAAATTGTTTTTCTTAATTTGAGTACCAACTACATGGAGATGTCTTCATCCGTATTTTAGGATTTATAGGTGCATTCCAACCCTTGGGTGTGAAAGTGACCCCATCCGTATTTTTAGGATTTATAGGTGCATTCCAACTCAAAACAATACATGGTTTATAAAAAATCATCAAAATCAGAGGTCTAATGACAAAGATACTGAAGATTGAAAATATTCCATTTTTAGGTATTCCTGTGACAACTATAGTTATATTTTTGTGCTTTCAGCAGATTACTTCTCTGGTTTAATTTTTCCATTGACAATACATCTTATGAGCTTTGAAATGATATATTATATACTTTATGAGGAAGAAGTTATCATTGTTTCAATATTGGGTAAGTATGGCTAAAGCGTTGAAATAGTTGCAACAAAATTTCATTGAGCAAGAGAAGAATATAAGAGACTAGCTAATATGAGCCATAATAGAAGGGGATTTTAGAAGAAGATATGAGTACCAAAAGGATATGCATATTATATTTGAGTTGAAGAAGGAATATTCCCACATTCCTTCACATCTTTGACATCAACTCTTGTAACGACCCTACTTAAATAGATGTATAAGGATTATTAATTATAATTAATTTGATAATCTGACTGTCCTAATATGTTAGTTAAACAATAATTATTTCTTAATAATATTAACTAATTAATTATTATTAATTACTTGTTCATATCTGTCAATGATTAATTAATTATTAATTGACTCATTAATTATTTGAGTAAAGAATTAAAGGGGTTAATAATTTAATTTATTAAAGACTTACGTATACGGGGGGGGGATAAGATATTAAATATAGGCATAAGATATTAATGAAGGGGATAAGATAATAAAGGGGGAGATAAGAAAATTAATGAGGGGGAGGAGGAGAGTCGGTAAAGGGGGATATGACAGGGAGGAGTCTTACGCAGAGCATTATCATTTTGGAGGGGAAGCATTTTGGAGAGGAGATGGTAGTTCTGGTTTGGATTTTTTGGTTCTGCGGTTTTGGGGAACCATTGCAGGGGGCACCAGGTTGCTGGGGGTTTTGGGCATGGGGGGCAGGATTCCTTTTGGTTTCCTGGAGCTAGGGAGCCAGACAGACTGCTCCTAGCTGGCTGGGAGGTTAGTTGGTTTGGGCAGAGTTGGTCAGTTCATCAGACTGGGCAAGGCAGTAGGGGAAGGACAACCATATCAACGGAAATTAGCATCAGAAGAAGGTAATTTATTTATGAAATTGCTAAGTTATTTTCATGTTGTAGTTAAATGTTAAATTCTTCTGAAATAATATATGCTTATTTGAAGCTCACTGAATTATTTACGCACTCAAAGAATTCTATGTTAGAAATGTTACGTGTAGTTGTATGGATAATTTTTTGGGGGCTTGTTTATTTTTGGGTCTCTTCACATGGTATCAGAGCCTTAGTTTGAAATCTGGGCCTAAAGGCCAAGTTCCAACTCCAGGTCCACCTAACCTACAAGCCAAGCACACTTTTTTTTACACAGATATAAATTAGATTATTTTACAGCATAATCTCGCCATAATAAGCTCTCTTAAGCTACAACAACTTCACTTAATTTGATAAAAGGGTTTAAAGTTTAACTATAAACCCTGTGCGAGGCCTTTAGCTTCAACTATTTTTTCCCTAACCAATTTGAGGACATAAGGTACACTCCATAGATTTGTCGAAATTCTTTTGTTTGGGTATTTGTGGAGATTTAGTATGCCTTCGCCTGCACAATTGTGGATTCATATCCATAACTTTACCATTTCCTTGCGAAGTTTAAGAGTTTTGGAAGTTCAAGTCCTCGTGACAGCGTTGAACAGATATTCAATAGAATTGATGAGTAAGTAAATCTAAATTTTAGTTAGATCATTTAATCTAGTAGGGTTATTATTAGGGTTCAAAATAAAGTAAAACAAATTTCTTGTTATTTATCTTTATAAGAGATCATCAAAGTTTTATAAATTGAAAATTATAAGGATTTTTCAATTGACAATATATTTTTATTATTTGATTTGCTGATATTTTAAATTTTGTTTTATGCACTGAATACTATGACTGGTATTTTAGGAAACCCTATCAGGTCAAAAGTGATAGTACCTGAGGGTTTGTTCTTCTAAAAATAAAAATAAAAAAAAATGTGTTGACTGTGAGAATCAACGAAGGAACAAGGATCGAGCATTACTAAAAAAAAATAAAAAATATTGTATGTAGATCTGGTGCCATTGAAATTTTCATGTAGTATATTTTTACCCAGTTGTAAAAAAAAAAAGAAAAAAAAAAAAGGGAATAAATTAGTGAAAATCCAATGCTCTAGATCCACGCAACCTGCCACACAATGCATGTTAAGTATTAGCATGCAAAACCATACAAAACACAGGCCAAGCACACCATATAATTCATTTGTATCTTGTGTATCTGCCTCTGGTCCTTCCACTGTAAGATTCCTTGTTCTGCCCGATGTAATTGTATCTGTAATGGTTCTTCTCCCTTGTGTCACACGTGGTTTCCTTTCTCTATTGTTACGGTCCTGTAGCATTCAAAAAACTTCCAGATTCTTCTTTTTGGACGAAAGACTTGAGGACGCCATCGCTGCAGTACCAAATTCTTTGTTCATACTCCTCGCTGGACGCCATCGCTGGCACACACACAAGAAAGGAATTATAAAAAATAAATAAATAAAAACAAATCTTTATTTAAAAAAAAAAACCTCATGCCAAATTTCCAAGAACATGCATCGCAACTCACCAGAAGTCAACATAGATCAAGCGCTCAAGCACCAAACATCAGTCCAAGTGGCGAGGGAGGAGCCCACAGGAGACTAATCTCTTCTTATCAAGATAAGGCCGAGTCTCTTCCTATCAACCTGAGTCTACAATGCCAAAGTCACAACACAACACAAGTCCGCTAAATACCAAGCACCCAAATTCCAGGCATCCAACCTCCAAGCTATCCAGCCAGAGCCACCATTCGTCCAATACCAAACACCCAAATCCCAGGCATAAAGACACATGGAGGAGGAGTTCACAATGGGGGCCCAAAACAGGAGCACTACGCGTTTAGCCAAACCATACATACAACATAAGTTTAAGCATGAATCCAAACCGCAACAACTTCATTTGAATTATGCACTCAATGAGACTTGACCCCCACACCTCAGCATGCCTTAGATACCAATCATACCCCCACGAATCAAAAAAAAAAGGGAGAGGAATACCCACGCGAGCCAGTGCACAAACCCCAGTTTAAAAAAAAAAAAATCAGCACCAGGCATAGCACGCGTCGGTTGGACAAACTGTGCCAAAGTTTATTAAGTCTGTGGGGTTTGAACCCTGGACCTCCCCATAGATGCACCAACGCCCAGCAACAAAATCACAAGTCAAGCATATGTAATAGTCAAGTTAGCAGCCAATTGAATTCACGTTCCTATGATAAATGCAACAATAACTGGCAGGTGAGGCTACGCATGCAGAGAGGCATAGCACCCGATGTTCAAAAGCCACTGTCATAAAAAGGAAATAGATCAAATGACAAGTCTACAAGTGCTAATCTCCATTGGATGGCTCGATTCATAAACCAAACACAACCCGTATACTGTAAATACAAAAATTATAATAACAGGAAAAACTAAAAATAAAAACAATTTTTTTTTACATGGGTTAGCAATCACATGAAACGCAAGTCAGATTTCAAACCAAGCACCCATCGTCGAGCTAGCGGGACCATGCCACTAGTTATTTTCACTCCAAACGACCAAACACACAAGCACCGAGTCAAACAAGCCACGACCAGACCAGACAAGCACCAACGCCAAGAGCAGAGTGGAGAGGCGACAAAGGGAAGAGGCGGAAGCGAAGGAGCGTTAGGGTTAAGGAATAGTTTAGGATTTTGGTATTGAGAGCTGGGGGACGGGCATGTGGGCCTCATGCCAGAAGCCCTGACCTTAAAGGCTTCCAGCGAATGCCTCGTTTCACATTAAGTATTAAGCACAATAAACTCTCGCCGAATTGAAAGTAAGATTTTTTTTTTAATATTAATTCTAGTTTTATTAATTTATTTAAAAGTATTAATACTATTACGTAAATTTAAATTATTTAAATTAAATTAACTACCTTAAATTAAATTAAATTAAAACTCATAATTATTTAAATTATTTAAATTTAATAATATATGGTAAGCTTAATATAATAAAAAAAAAAATCAATTGACTCCATGGGTTTTGAACCCATGACCACCACCAAGTCCAAGCGCTTTGGGGAATGACCAAACACCAATGTGCCACACATATCACTTTTACAAATAAATTCACATATAAATAGTTTAATTATCAATAGTAGCAAAGTACTATCCTGAATAATAATCTCTGATTATCCAAGCGCCAAGCTCACGAGACCGTACACACAACTCATCGAGCCAAGCGCCAAGTCCCTCCACTCCATTCCACCAGTCAAAGTCAAACACTAATCTTCAATGCATCGCCTTTGGCTCACTACATCATATGACCACAAGTCAGGAAGCAATACATAACCACAATGCACAAGCACTAAGTTTTAATGCCGAAAGCCACTCTACAATCCTTAAAGACTCACACCTGCAGCCACCGAGACACATAATTCAACGCATATGTACAATGCACCAAAGAAAGCCCACGAGTCAAGCATCGAAGGATATTCAGTTGTAAACAAAAAGTTTAAAGGACTTAGACTAGGACAAGCGGAAGGAGGCGGCATACACACTAGGAAAGTAAGCTAGAAAGATTGGCGAGTATGGCGCAAAGTTAGCATAGCTACCAGGCAAGGGAGTCAATAGTTTTCTTAGGTGAAGAAATCAAGCTTAGATGCTTAATTCTAACCCAACCAATCCCCTAAAGAGAGTAGCATCTGTTTACAAACAAGTAAAGAAAAACTTACGCCTAACCCTGTTTCTAGTTTGAGTAGCACCAATTTGAAACGTCCTTGAAATCACCCTGACAACTTTGGTTGATGCAGGTTAAATCATACAGGATGGTTAGGACTCGAGGGAATTGAGGTAGGGGAGCATCATCACAGGCACCACCAACACCACCAGTGCCACCACCACCATCGTTGGAACTAGCTCTCATACTGCGCTCGTTGGAGGCCGTAAATGAAACTTTAAAGGGGCGACAACCAGCAGGGACTGAAGTGGAACCCCCACCATCTAGAATGGGTAATCCAGAAGCGTGAAGGGATTCAGGAGGAGGACCTCTTCCCGAAGACATCACTAGAGAATTACAGAAGATAAAACTTCCAGAGTTTGCCGGGGGTCGCGCCAGTGAACGTGCGGAAGCATGGTTGGAAGGCATGACAAGGTGTTTTGCCTTAAGGGACTATGCATCCAACTCAAAGGTGAAGATATAAATTTTTCAGTAAGAGACAACACCTTGAACTGGTGGGGCAACCTGGAAAGACAATTGCATCTTACCCCAGACACAGTATCTTGGGAAATTTTCGAGGAGAGGTTCCGAAGGAAATATCTGCCAGCTTATTATGAGGAACAACAGGTAGGGGCATTTCATGCCTTAGTACAGGGAAACAAAACTGTAGAAGAATATGAGATCAGATTTATGGAATTGGTCAAATATGTTTTGTATATGGATAATGGCCAACGACAGGCAGAACACTTTGTTTATGGATTGAACCCTAAGATAAGAGCTATGGTGCGGATGTGGAAACCGTCTTCAGTAGCAGAAGTTGTGGAAAATGTGCGTTACGCAGAGGAACACATGAACTTGAATGGAGGTATGAGGTCAACCTTTCTGCATCATCTTGGATTTGTCAGGAAGGCCCCTAGGACATTTCCCAGGGGAGGGGGCTCAAGACCACCTCCATATGGTAACAGAGTCGCGCTAAGGACAGCAGCCACAGGGATTTCAATGGCAGTGAGTGCAGCATCTCATTCATCGCCAACGACACAGATAGGTCCACAACCATCTCAGGGAACAACTAGTAGGGGTAGGGGTTCTAGGGGAAGGAACTCGTTTCAGAGACAGTCACAGAACAGTACCTAGATTCAATCCCGTGTTGCCTGTTAGGGATGTGGAGGACCCCATTACCAGCATGACTGCCTAGAGTTACAATCAGGATTCACACATAGAGAAGGAAAGGCCCCGATGGGAAGAGCAACTAGAAGCCACCATATTTATGCAGCGGTTAATAATCGCCAGGGCGAGCATCAATCCACGGTGGTGGAGTCATCATGTATGATAAATCATATCAATGTTAAGATTTTATTTGATTCTGGTGTGACAGATAGTTTCATTTCACCATCTGCATTATAAAAGAGTGGGCTGGCAGCCTACGAGCACAATGACTTTAAACAAGTCGAGATGCCTTCGAGGGAAAAACAAGTGGTAGGACCTAGTGTTGATAATTGTATAGTAAACCTGGGAGTGTGTACTACCAGGTTGAAGGTATACGTCACTACTCTTGAGGCATACGACCTAATTAGTTGAATGGATTGGTTAGAAGCTCATCGAGCTTTGGTAGATTGTTTCGCAAAAAGGGTGCTCTGTGTAGACGGCGAAGGAAGGCCAGTAGAGATCCAGGGTGTACGGAGAAAAGTGTCATTACACTTTATCTCAACTATGAAGGTTAAGAGATTCTTAAGGCAAGAGTGTCGACTTTCTGTAGTAGAAGCAGTGAATGAAAGGAAGGGACCCTCATTGGATTAGTACCCGGTATTGTCAGAATTTAAGGATGTTTTTCCGAATGAGTTACTAGGGTTATGTCCTGAGAGGGAGCTTGATTTTACTATTGAGCTAAAACCAGGTGCAAAACCAATTTCCAAAACTCTGTATCGGATGACAGCATCAGAACTGTGTGAGTTGCAAATTTAGTTGAAAGAGTTACTGGACTTAGGGAAAATAAGGCCCAGTGTCTCACCTTGGGGCACACCAGTGATTTTTGTAAAGAAGAAGGATGGATCCTTACAACTGTGTATAGACTACAGGGACTTGAATCTTGCTATAGTGAAAAATAGGTACCCAATGCCTCAAATAGATGACCTCTTTGATCAGATGAAAGGAGCATCGGTATTCTCAAAGATCGATTTTCCATCAGGGTATCATCAGTTAAGGATTAAGGGGGGCGATATCCCAAAAACTGCCTTTCAAACTTGCTTTGGACATTACGAATTTGTCATAGTACCTTTCGGATTGACCAATGAACCAACAGTATTCATGAGCCTCATGAACAACATATTCCAGAAGTACTTAGACCGTTTTGTACAAGTCTTTCTAGATGACATCTTCATCTATTCCAAGAATGAAAGAGAACATGAGGAACACCTACGAGTAGTGTTGTCCTACCTTAGGGAGAACAAATTGTATGGGAAGTTGTCAAAGTGTTCCTTCTTCCAAAAATAAATTCATTATTTAGGTCATATCATTTTCGGCGAAGGAATCTCTGTGGACCCAGAAAAGGTAAAGGCCATTATGGAGTGGCCAGTGCTGAAAAATGCCCATGAGGTGAGAAGATTCATGGGGCTAGCAGGTTATTATCACAGATTTGTAGAAGGATTCTCCAAAATAGCGAAAGCCATCACCACTTTGAAGCGCAAGGGGGTCAGGTATGAATGGACAAAAGAATGTGATAGTGCATTCATTGAGCTTAAGAGGTTACTAACTAGTGCGTCAATTCTACGAGTGCCAGATATGGAAAAGGACTTCACCGTCTGCACGGATGCCTCGAAGAAAGGGTTGGGGGTTGTGCTAATGCAGGATGGAGGAGTGATAGCTTATGCATCTAGAAAGTTGAAGAAACATGAAGATCTATACGCGACTCATGATTTAGAGTTGGCAGTTGTAGTGCTAGCTCTGAAACTTTGGAGGCGGCGAAACTTTGAGCTCAAAATGGACCATCAAAGTTTAAAACATCTCTTCACTCAAAGGGATCTGAATGCCAGGCAAAGGCGATGGAGTGAGTTTATGAGTGAGTACGATTTTGGTATTTCGTACATCAAGGGAAAAGAAAATGTGATCGTGGATGCCTTGAGTAGGAGACCATGTATCCTCTCCTTGATACCCTTAAAAGTCAATATGAGGGAACATGTTTTGACGCAAATCCAAGGAGATAGTTGGTATTTAAAGGTTACTTCAAACCTCCAGAGTGGGAGGTGATTAGATCCAAAGTATGAAGGATATAGTCTGGAAGCAGACGGACTGTTAAGATATCGAGGAAGGATGTACATACCTGAGAATGGGGATATTTGAAGCATCATACTGAAGGAAGCCCATAGAGCACTTTATTGTGCGCATCCGGGTGTGAAGAAAATGTACGTAGACATGAGGAAGCTCTTCATCTGGGTAGGCATGAAGCACGATGTATTCCATTTCGTCGCCAAATGCCTAGAGTGTCAGCAAGTGAAAGCTGACCACCATCACCCGGCAGGCCTCCTACAACCACATGATGTTCTTATGTCCAAGTGGGAAGTCATCTCTATGGATTTTGTTGTGGGGCTGCCGTTCACATCTCATAGACACAATGCCATTCTTGTGATAGTGGATAAGTTAACCAAGAGTGCTCATTTTATTCCAGTTAGAGACACTTACGATGTCACTGATGTGGCATGTGTGTTTGTAAATGAGGTTATCCGTTTGCACGGGATACCTAAGAAGATCATTTTAGATAGGGACTCCAGATTCACTTCTAGGTTTTGGACAAGATTGCAGTCAACATTAGGGACTTAGTTGAACTTAAGCACAGCTTATCATCCTGAAATAGATGGGTGAACCAAGAGAGTAAATCAAGTCATGGAAGACATGCTCAGGATGTATGTCATGGATAATCAAACCCAGTGGGAAAAGTACTTACGTTTGGTAAAGTTTGCCTACAATAACAGTTTTCATAGCTCCATCGGAATGCCACCCTACGAAGCTCTGTATGGAAGGCCATGTAGAACGTCGTTGATTTGGGATAGATTAGAAGATCGAGTAACAATTGGGTCAGAATTGATTCAAGAGATGGAGGAATAGGTGATTCAGATTAGGCAGAGACTAAAGGAAGCACAGGATAGGTAGAAAATTTATGTGGATGCACACAGGACCGACCGAAGTTATGAAGTGGGAGACCAGGTTTTCATTCGTATCAGGCCTAATAATAGTACCATACAGTTCAGGAAGGGGACAAAGTTGTCACCTAGATTTATAGGACCGTTCAGAATCTAAGAGAAAATTGGACCCATTGCCTATCATCTCGTATTGCCACCCCACTTGTATAAAACTCATAATGTATTTCATGTATTTGTTTTACGTCATTATGTTGCTGATGAATCACATAAACTAAATTGGAAGGAATTGCAGGTATCGGACCAGGGGTGATTTTAAGAACCCCCCCCCTAAATTTATATGTATAATAAATGGGCGAATCCCCATGATACATAGGAAAAATTGAAGGCTATTTTATCAATAACATAATATGCATATATAATTTTTTGGCGAATCATTTAGTCAAATATATAATCTTGTAAAATCTTGGCAAATCTTTCACTAAATTATAAAATCTTGTAAAATCCTGGCGAATCTTTCACTAAATTATAAAATCTTGGTGAATATTTTACTAAAATATAAAACATTATGAAGTCTTGTGAATTTCTTGATAACGTATAAAACCATATATAATAATAGAAAATATGTTCATTAAATTGTAATATACTCATTTTACATGTTTGGAAAATAAACATAGTTTGTCCCTCCTCCAAACAATGTTGCAAGCATCAAGGGTTGTGTTTGTCAGGGTTTTTATTGTGTTTTCCAAAGTTCGCCTATTCACTTCTAAAACAATTATGATTTGAAAACATGGTGGTGGGTTTAGTGGCCACCAAGATTCCAATCTCCTTGAGGCATGTGGTTAGAATTGCCACTAAGGGGTTCACCAACTTCTATTAAAAGGTTTTCTATGAGAAAAAAATTAACAGAGTTCCATCAAAAGGCTTGGTATGCCCCTCCAATGACATCTAGAGATTTGTATACCCCACACCAATGACATTATATCTTTGTATATGCACACCTAATCAAAAGGATTGTTTCTCTTTCCCATTCCCATCATGACACAACATTAGTACATTGTTGATCAATTTTATATGCATAATATACATTGGAAGAGTGAGGAGGAGGTGGTGGGTTCATTTTCCT
>ML793399.1:415455-466458 GCA_009831015.1 Picea engelmannii
TGTTGATTGGATTGGATGCATACATAAATTACTAAAGGGTGATAGTTATTGATTATTAGTACATGCACAAGACTTATATGTACTAGCTACACATGCATTTCTTGTACATGTACACTAGTATGTATGAGTTTTCTTGACTTACTTACTAATAATGTCGGTTAATTGTTATGAATGTGTGAACCATGTTTTTTTTTTTTTTTTTCCCCTTTGTACCATGAGATACCTTAGCTTCGGGATGAAGTTTCCTGAAGGGTGGGTGTATGTAATGAACCTGCTTAAATAGATGTATAGGCATTATTAATTATAATTAATTTGATAATCCGACTATCCTAATATGTTAGTTAAACAATAATTATTTATTAATAATATTAACTAATTAATTATTATTAATTACTTGTTCATATCTATCAATGATTAATTAATTATTAATTGACTCATTAATTATTTGAGTAAAGAATNATTAAAGACTTACGTATACAGGGGGGGATAAGATATTAAATATAGGGATAAGATATTAAAGAAGGGGATAAGATAATAAAGGGGGAGATAAGAAAATTAATGAGGGGGGGCAGGAGAGTCGGTGAAGGGGGATATGATAGGGAGGAGTCTTACGAGGAGCATTATCATTTTGGAGGGGAAGCATTTTGGAGAGGAGACGGTAGTTCTGGTTTGGATTTTCTAGTTCTATTGTTGGGTTTTGCAGTTTTGGGGAACCATTACAAGGGGCACTAGGTTGCTGGTGGTTTTGGGCACGGGGGCCAGGATTCCTTTTAGTTTCCTGGAGCTAGGGAGTCAGATAGGCTGCTCCTAGCTAGCTGGGAGGTTAGTCGGTTTGGGAAGAGTTGGTCAGTGCATTAGACTGGGCAAGGCAGCAGGGGAAGGACAACCATATCAGTGGAAATTAGCATCAGAAGCAGGTAATTTATTTATGAAATTGCTAAGTTATTTTCATGTTGTAGTTAAATGTTAAATTCTGCTGAAATAATATATGCTTATTTGAAGCTCAATGAATTATTTACGCACTCAAAGAACTCTATGTTTGAAATTAAAATTCTATGTTAAAAATGTTACGTGTAGTTGTATGGATAATTTTTTTTGGTCTTGTTTATTTTTGGGTCTCTACAACTCTTACAACTATCATTCATATGAAAGGAACAATAACTAAAATATGAGGAGGAGGAAGAAGATGTAGATTCAAAGATTGAATATCCTCCTATATATGATCAATCTCCATGTGAAGAGGGTTTAGAAGACTCAAGAGGTTCAAAACATCTCCCAAATTCTCTTTCAAGAATATCTTCCTCCTCGACGAATCTCTAATTGTGTGAAATGATGAATCTCCCTATAAATGGGATCAAAATGAGAATGCAATCATTGAACTTCTTGAAGAGAAAATAAACATTAAGAAAAAAATTGTCCAATATGAGCCTCTCATAGAGTCTTACACGGTGTCACTAGCCAACTATACTAGAAAGAAACCAAAAAGATCAATAAGGTGATAATGTCATCAATAGGTCCCAACATTTCATCAGGAAGTGATCAATTATGTCTAGCTTTGAGATCAAAGGCCCTAAGAAGGGAGTGCTTGGTGTGGTACCAAGTCAGTCGTGTGCAGTATATGATTTTATCCCATTGTAAAAAAACTTCAAGTTCTTAGTAGATTTCCTTGAACCCTTAGGTTTTCCATCGATGGTTTTGTTTCCCTTTGGTTTTTACTTTCCTTTGTCCTTACTCTTTACTGTAAAGGAACTTTTGGATGCTTTACTATTGTTTATAAACTATTTATTGAATCTTTCCTTTTTTAATAATTGTCTACACAACTAAAATGTAATGTTAGTAATCTCTTTGGTGACATTTAAAGTTTCAACAAAATTTTCAAAAGGAGATAAACTCTTCAAGGTAATCACTACAAAATATTGGACTTGTAACAACTTATCATTTGTTATGGATAACTTTAATAGCATCATAACCTCTCTATTCTTCGAGTGAAATACTTATTTCCCATTCTCATCATTATATTTTATCCTACCCTTTCTTGTGACCAATCCTAACAATCCATTGCATTTGAATTTGGTAATCATACGTTGCTTCTAGACATTGAAATTGTGACCATTGGACTTCTTACTAGGGTTCAACAGTATACAATAAATGCACTATTTTTTCTCAACAAATAAATGCTAACCACCAATGGAATAATTTAACTAATCCAAAGAAATCAAAATTCACCTCCAAAACTTAGTTGTGTAGACACATTTCTATACCACCCGAAACTATAGTTGATGATGCCACATTGGCATCAATCCAACACCACCATTATCTTGTTGGGTTCTACTAGAATTTATTTTTTTTGTATATTTGACTCTAGAAAACAATGTTTAGTGTAAAAAGTTCAATTAAACATTCTGCCAAAATTCTAAATTAGAAACTTAGTTTGTTGAACTTCTCAATTGGAGTACCAAGTACATGGAGATGTATTCATCTTTATTTTAGGATTTATAGGTGCATTGTCAAATTTTGTTTCTTAATTTGAGTACCAAGTACACAATGTCACTATCTAGCTACACTAGAAAGAAACCACAAAGATCAATATGGTGATAATGGCATCCATAGGTCCCAACATTTCATCGAGAAGTGACCAATTATCTCTAGATTTGAGATCAAAGGCCCTAAGAAGGGAGTGATTGGTGTGGTACCAAGTCCATGGTGTGAAATATATGATTTTATCCCATTGTAAAATAACTTCAAGTTCTTAGTATATTTCCTTGAACCCTTAGGTTTGCCATCAATGATTTTGTTTCCCTTTAGTTTCTGCTTTCCTTTTTCCTTACTTTTTACTGTAAAGTCACTTTTGGATTATTTTCTATTTCTTATAAACTATTTATTGAATCTGTCCTTTTTTAATAACTGTTTGCACAAGTTAAATGTAATGTTAGTAATCTCCTTGGTGTCATTTAAAGTTTTAACAAAATTTTCAAAAGTATATAAACTCTTCAAGGTAATCACTACCAAATCTTGGACTTGTATCAACTTATCATTTGTTATGGACAATTGTATTAACATCATAACCTCTCTATTCTTTGAGTGAAATACTTCTTTTCCATTCTCATCATCAGAGTTTCTCCTACCCTTTCTTGTGACCAATCCTAACAATCCATTGCATTGTAATCTAGTAATCATACGTTCCTTATAGACATTGAAATTGTGACCATTGGACTTCTTACTAGGGTTGAACAATGTATACAAGAAATGTAGTGGTTTTTCTCAACAAATAAATGTCGAGCACCAATGGAATAATTTAACTAATCCCAAGAAATCAAAATTCACCTCCAAAACTTAGTTGTGTAGACACATTTCTATACCACCTAACATTATACTTGATGATGCCACATTGGCATCAATCCAACACCACCATTATCTTTTTGGGTTCTAGAAGAAGTTTTTTGTTTGTTTAATTGACTCTAGAAAACATTTTTTTTGTGTAAAAAGTTCAATTATAAATTATAAATTAGAAACTTAGTGTCTTGAACATATTAATTTGAGTACCAAGTACATGGAGATATATTCATCCATATTTTAGGATTTATAGGTGCATTGTCAAATTTTGTTTCTTAATTTGAGTACCAAGTACACAGTGTCACTAGCTAGCTACACTAGAAAGAAACCAAAAAGATCAATATGGTGATAATGCCATCCATAGGTCCCAACATTTCATCGAGAAGTGACCAATGATATCTAGCTTTGAGATCAAAGGCACTAAGAAGGGATTGATTAGCGTGGTACTAAGTCAATGGTGTGCAGTATATGATTTTATGCCACTGTAAAAACACTTCACGTTCTTAGTAGATTTCCTTGAACCCTTAGGTTTTCCATCGATGATTTTGTTTCCCTTTAGTTTCTTATTTCCTTTGTCCTCACTATTTACTGTAAAGGAAATTTTGGATGATTTTCTATTGCTTATAAAATATTTATTGAATTTATCCTTTTCTAATAATTGTCTACACAACTTAAATGCAATGTTAGTAATCTCCTTGGTGACATTTAAAGTTTAAACAAAATTTTCAAAAGGAGATAAACTCTTCAAGGTAATCACTACCAAATCTTGGACTTGTAGCAACTTATAATTTGTTATGGACAACTTTATTAACATCATACCCTTTCTATTCTTCAAGTGAAAGACTTATTTCCCATTCTCATCATCAGAGGTTCTCCTACCCTTTCCTGTGACCAATCCTAACAATACATTGCATTGGAATATGGTAATCATACATTGCTTATAGACATTGAAATTGTGACCATTGGAATTTTACTAGGGTTCAACAATATATACAATAAATGCAATATTTTTTCTCAACAAATAAATTCCAAGCACCAATGGAATAATTTAACTAATCCGAAGAAATCAAAATTCACCTCCAAAACTTAGTTGTGTAGACACATTTCTATACCACCTGACACTATACCTGATGATGCCACATTGGCATCAATCCAACACCACCATTATCTTGTTGGGTTCTAGTAGAATTTTTTTGTTTGTTTAATTGACTCTAGAAAACAATTTTTTGTGTAAAAAGTTCAATTAAAAATTCTGCTGAAATTATAAATTAGAAACTTAGTGTCTTGAACTTCAGAAATTTTACCTCTTTCCTAGAGTTTCCCAGATATAGTCCCTGATAATTTATATTCTTAGGGATGATATAAAATATAATAAAACAATATAAACAATAGATGATATTTCACTTCTTAACAACCCTAATCCACTAGGCAATTCAAGAGAAAATATATCAAGCTTATGCCACAAGTTTCAACATTCTAGGGAAATATTATCATGCATAAACTAGATCTGAAAGTCACTTTATGTCATTGATGGTGTTATAGGACGTACAGGAAAAAAATTATTTTTCACATCTATCTTCATTGAGTGAGGGAAGTTTAGGTAGAATAGAGGAAAGTGAGATATCTAGTAGGTCTAACAGGCGGAGATCAACTAGAGGTGAGAAGATCAGAAGAAAATTCCATAGACGCATGGAATTTTTTCTTGCGAAAGGGTGATCATGTTCTTATGATAGTGAGAGAACAGATGATAAAATGGTGCTCTTGAGGTACAAACATATAGTGAAACGATGGGTACCCAAGGATCTTCCTGAAATAAATACTGATTTTTGTGTAAACGAAAGGGTATACCGGATTTCCCCATCATCATTACATGGTTTGGGGATATTTTCCATGGATGGAATAAAGGTATGTTACGGAAAATTAACTGAATTGATGGAGTATGTAGGACCTTGTTATATCTAAAAATATTGGATATGAATAGTCCAATATACAAAAAGTATGCGAAGATATGGCTTGGCTACAAATTACATACAATTAAAAGACAATGATCAAAATAAAGGATAAATTATCTATATTGATGGAAGGCAAAAATAAATGGGGAATATTCCAAGGTTTATAAACAATACACAACCTGTGACCATGAATAAGTGACCCAATTGCGTATTTGAGGGGCATGAAGGAAACCATGTATTTTTATGTGCAATAAAACCAATAGTTGCAGGGGAAAAGAAATTGATTGATTACAATTTGAATCGAATAGATACAGACATTGTTATTATGGGGGAGTTACATATACTAATTTACCAAACCTGTAAGCAATAAATTTTATATTTTATGATTTTCATTATATTATTTACGGTGTTAATCCATTTGAAGAGATTCGGCCTGTTTACTCAGTGTGGCCTATTTTTTTATTAGCAATAGCATTCCTCCTTGGATGTCAATAAAGAGGGAGGATTTATCATGCATTTGAATTTATTTTTCATGATAATGATAATGGTTCTAATTTTACTGTAATGTGGCAGGATGATCGTGGTAAATCAAAAGTGGCCTTAGAACAGGTAAACGAACAATAATTTTGAATTTCATTTAATGTGCATTTTATTTTTGCGGCGATCAATTATTTTATTTTTTTACATAATTGAATTATCATTTATTTTGTTGAATATGTAGTCAGTGGGCCATGATGTCAATGATGATTCGCTCAGTGAAAGGGATTTGTATGAATCCCTCGACTGTATGGTTTTAATTAAAAAAAGATCAATAAAGAAAACAAGGAACTAGCTCACTTGTTAGATATTCTAGATCAAACTCCTGAGGTCAAAGAAAGGATCATAGAAGTTATGACAAGGCTTGATACATATAAGGTAATAACCATAATTTCAAGTGGTTTTATTTTTGTGTCATAATATCAATAATGAAAGCTTGATTTTTAACATTTACATTATCTAAACAAAAAAATGTTTTCTTTCTTATATAGTTATTTTTGGATCTTGTTGACCCCGAAATGCATGGTGTTGGTACTAGTGGCATTGAAAAGATACCACAGGGTCCTGACATAGGCCCTTGTAAATATTCTAGGACATATCTATTCATATCTCCACCTTCCACACCATTAGGTGGGAGCCACGACACGCACACCTAGGAAGCGGCCACACAAGTAGGATCTGGAGGTGGTGAAAGAGATGAGGCTGATGATTTGACCAAATATATGGTTTCTTTTCCTAAAGAAAGACGTGTGACCAACATGAGGACCCTTAAGGGAACACTTATGGTCAATGAGGAAGGAATTTCATTAAACAAGTTTAAAGTCCCAGGTAATTTTTAAAATTTTAATTGTTTCATGTTCTTTATGTAGACAAATATAAATCATCTAAATTATTATTTTTAAATTAATAATCATATAATATTTTTACGTGTAGGGAACAACGATTTTTATAGGTCCTTGGAGAATAAGGCGTTGTTTATTTTTGGGCCCACCATATGGGAGAGATGGAATTCCAAGAATTGCAACCTCAAAAAAGAATTGATGGATTATCTCGAAAGCCTTTTTGTTGTAGACACATTTAATAAGACCTTGGCCACCGCTACAGCTGGCCAATATTTAAAATATACTTGAGAAAAGTATAGGAAGCACTTGAAATAAAAAAAAATAGGTACAAGAATCCTCTGATGATTCCAGAGAGGGAGTGGAAGGCACTCATTGAGGATGAAAAAGAGAATAAATTGACAGATGAAGGAAAAACACTCTTTGGTCCCAGAAGGTAAATTACAGTTTCAATTCAATACCTTCAATTTTTTTTATATGTAAATAAAAGTGTGGTATATATTAACATACTTTAAACTTTTGATGATAGGTTCACTGACATGTCAAAGGAAACAAAAGAAAGGCTTGTCAAATGTGGCCAACACAGGCTAGGCCAGGGTGGCTACTTGAACTTGCATTCACAAATTGTAAGTATCCAAATATCTTATTTGTATCACCTTCAAACGTTTAGGTAATTGCAGCGTATAACATTAAAAATGCATACTCTTATGCAATGCAGGGTGACGATTTCGGTACTAAAACCATGGAGGAAGACCTCCATCTTGGTTACAAGTATGGCTATAAAGTTGTAGTTGAACATCGAAAAATCTTGGGGAAGTTACCAAGAACCACTTTGCAAGATAAGGTAAATAAAATTAAATCCACATTAACCTTTATTATTAATATAATGCAGTCATGTTTGATATCATCGATAAATTTAATGTGTTACAACTTTGTTTTAATCAAGGGAGCAACACTGTCAACCATCGCACTAGTATTGGAGAGCAGTGCATTGATATAGGTTTGCAACCAGAAGATGGTTCTCCCATGCAGTATGATTCCACTGGAGTGCAACCCCATAATGGTTCTATGACCGAGGAACATGACGGTAATATGGTTGTATTTTAATCATATAATTAATAATTTCGTAGTTATACATTTTGTACTTATATTTGTTTTCACTTATACATTTATGATTGTCCTTATAAATTTTGTGGTATCTATGGAAGATAATTTTGTACTTGAGGGTCATAAAGTTTAAGAGGAGCATGGGGGGGCAACCATTCCAATGGTGTTGACCAATACACTAGGTAAATAATGACATTGCAGGTGTTTTTTTTAATATTACTGAACTAATTCAATGATATTTAAAAATTGGCCATCTAAATTTTATATTTTTTTCTTTTGTAGGTGATTCCTCATCAAAGTTTCCTCCATTACCCGTTGATTACCTCGCAACCATGAGTACTCTGCATGAGAGGACTCTATCACAACCAGATTTTGAAGAGCACCCAGAGAACGAAGACATAGATATTGATGGAATGCTTAGGAATTTTAGACCTAAGAAGAAGAGATCGTATAAACCTAAATGATGATGTACAATATTTTAATAACTATTTATCAAATCTATTTTCTATGAAATAGTTTTTTGTACTTGTTGGGTCGCCAAAATGCCATTCTTTTACCAAACTTTTACTTCACTTTTCACCATATTTCGCTTTCCCGCAACCTTACATTAAGACCATCTTCATGATTACATATGAGTTTATACCTATTATTTTCCAAAGAATTCATTTTAGTACTTTGAGTGAGGTTATGATTAAATATTGGAAAACTAGCATGTTTTCACTTATATATCAAAGTGGGATGAGTTTTATGATGTTTACAGGTGCATTTTAATACTACAACCAAGTCATATGATGGAATACAATAAAGTCTCTTTTCACATCAATTTCCATTCTCTAGTTTCATATGTAAAGTTCTTTAGTGTAGTGTATGATTTTATGGAATAGTTGTTACTTTTATCTTAGGATAATTGAGCTCACTCCAAATGGATCAAGGAAACATTTTATTTCATTGTAAACAATTGTGAATATTATTGGTATGTATGTATGTTTGTTTTTGTTGTAAATATTTCAATAGATTTATATGTTGGGTAATGGGGGATTGAGAGTGATGTGAGGGGGGCAGGCGGGGGGGGCAATAAGAGCTTCCTCCTTCACGTGGTTGGCCCTATTCAGTAGAGAATAATTTATTGGAGCCATTTAATATTGGAGCAAACCTCCCTCGATCCAACAAAGTAACAAAAAAGTCAATGTTGACTTTGTTGTTGCTACTTCAAATCAAGGGAGGTAGTTTGATCAAATATTAGACGTGTGGATCCAATAAATTATTCTCCAAATCAGGAGGAGATCATTCAGGTATGTTCTGACACTCTCATAAAAATGCATCTCAGAGGAAATAATGAGGTACAAATATGACTTATATTGATTTTGTAGATATTTATGGAGGTTGGATGATTTTGGTAGGTACTTTAAGATATTTCTTCGTCGAGTCAGGGAAGCTCAAGAAAAACATAGGGTCATACAGCTGAATAGAAACATGCGGGGGAAACCATTCCAACTGTTCCAACCAGTTCATTAGATCAGGTGTGATTGCTCCTTTCAACATAGTTTATATAACCATCAATTCTGGTTATGTTTAATGCTTATGAATTGTTATGTGATTATTTATTAATGCAGGGTTTGCTATGTGATAATTTATTGATATATATCATATGTTTAGTACTTGTCATGTTCTCTCCTTGCATCTAGTAATGGTAAATACAAGTCCATTTATATTGAGTGAAAGAAACCTTATCTTCTTATAGGGATTGATGAAGCGTTATTTCATGCATATACTACTAGGGAATACATTGGAATGGCTATTACTCTCACCTCTAATTTCAAGAGAATGCAAAGGATTCATAAATATTGTAAAGACATTGTGATAAATTTTTTTTTACTTTGCAGCAAGATGTTGAAGAATCAACATTCAATATTGAACATATTTCCTTGAAGAATACTTCATATAATGTAAAGTATTTTATGAATCAACGTTGAAGGTTGATAGGATTAATGGTGTAAGTATGATTTTCTTTAGTGTGTATATTTTGAAGGACTCTTTGAGGAAGAAAAAGAAAGACAAATTCTTATGTGAGAGTCATCACAATAATTTAATTTGTTTTTTGGTTTACTTTAAGTTTCAAAAATTTGGATTCACAAGCTCATTGTCATTGGTTCTCAGCCACTCACACTTCTTAAATCCCTCACATTTTGTTGTAGTTTCAATTTCAAAATAAAGTTTGTTTCTTCACCTTTGTTATGTAGAAATTTTTTCTAGAAATCCATGCTAAGAAACTTGCCATTTTTTCATTTCAAACCTGTATATGCATTTTGGTTAACAGATCAACAAGAAACAATATGGTTATTTAAATTGTTCACTCTCTTGTCATGTCGTCCTTTCCTTTCACTTCCAGTAGTCCTGTAAGAACATTTTGGAATCCTTTAGTAGTGCACCATTAGAATCGGTAGCCTTTTTGCAGACTTCGTAAAAGAAATATGGATAGCAGATCTGATCACCTTTACAACATGCTGAAATATGATATTTCCTATGAGACTTGGGTGGATGCAAATAAGGAACGCCCTAACACTTGTGGGTTCATTTGGCATTGGGATAAAACCTTTACATTATTGATCCTTCACTTATGTTGAGCACCCTCCCCCCATGTACACATGATTTATATAGATCTAGGTATTTCAACAATTACGATAAAGCATCATGTTTGGAGCTTGGTGTACAAATTCCCTCACATACATGGCCACTTTTGGCACATGGATTTATTATTGAAAATTTTGAATTCTATGTCTAATTGGAGCTAGGGCCTTTTGTACTTATAACAAAAAATATACCTAATGTATGAGCCCAAAATATAGGAAATGATGATATTGATTCTTTTGAGGTGTTTTCACATGAGAAAAGGTGAAAATATGATACACCAATCAATCCAACAATAAATGAAGTAGGAAAAACTCTTGACAACCTATAAAAATGAGAAAGGCCTAGCAGTAGAAGGACACAATACTTCCCTGAAAATTGTAATGAAGAACATGGCTCTGATTATGACAACCTCTATGTCGTGGAACGAGAATTTTACTTGATCTAAATACTAAGGAGAGTAAGGGTTGCGTCTACCTCATGCTATCCTTAACATCGACAGTCATAGTCCAAGGTACATTCTTGTAGAAACAAATTGAGTAGCAAGGGGCTTGGAGATAAAAAAAATTAGTCAATGTTTCATTAGTGAACCTTTTTTTGGTATGAAGCAAGGAAAATCTTTGTCACTGTTAAAGGATTATGAGAATAGGAAATTTTGAAATCAATGAGAGAGATATTGTATCGTTAGTCATTGGTCCATCTGATTAATATATCCCTGATTGAGAGAAAATTATGGATCAACCAGTTTATGAATGTTTCACCTACAGGTCCTCTAGCTCTTAATGATGACGTACATTCCAATCAATGTGTTTATGGAAAGAAATTGTATCTCACATCCTATCAAGTGTTAAGAAGAACATGCCCCAGTTTTAAACACTAGCAGGACTTCACTATCGAGTGTTAAGAAAATATCTTTAAAAGTAACATTTTTGAGGATGTACCTAAAAATTTCCAAGAGGAATGTCAAGAGATCTAAATACCTTCTGATGTTACAACTCAGGATACATGAGATCTTATATGTGATGATGTATCCTTGTATTTCCCTCATGATTACAAATCCAAAGAAGAATTAGATGACGAACATGAATAATATTATGCTTACAAGTGTTTGGAAAGTGATGATTGTATTGAGAGATTGGTTCAAGTTAATATTAAAAACGAAAAAAGTTGTGAGGCTTATCTTAGAACAAAGAATGGGAAGTCCTTTGTAGATTCCCATGGTTCAATATTGCAGTTAGAAATAAATAAAAATAAGAAAATTTTGTTGAAATTGACTCAAACCCTCATAGTTCTTGTTTCCCTATCATCTACAGTGACATTGAAATACAAAAACAAGAAAGGAGCAAAGTTTTGAATGTTAAAAATATGGATGAGGTAATACATTCTCCTCATGGGATTGCATTCATCATGGACAAATTTTGAATTTTTAATAAGGAAGAAAAATTTGGATATAATGACTTGTACATTAAAACATAATGTGTTTCTAGAAAAAGAGTGATGAGAAGGAGAAAAAAAAATTCTTGCAATACCATCCCTTGACTAATATTATTGAAATGGATAAAATAAATATAATGGGGGTCAATATAATATCATGGTATGAGTTTGTTCATAAACATAGGTAACACACATAGATATTCTATTATATTGATATTTGGATGGACCAGGTTATCAGAAATGCATCATTGTGCCACCAGAAGGATATATGCCCATCTCTCAAAAGCGTATTGAATGACATACTAGATTCTCATTGGTGGTTGTTCAAAATTTCTTTATTCTGGTAAAGAATGAAGCATCGGGGTAAATCTCATGGGATCTGTAAGATATTTTATTGTATTCATTGGCTTTATGACTTATTTAGTCTATTTTGTTTTAATGACTAGAGGTAGGATAGCTAAATCTTGTACATAATAATCTCACTCTCGATCACTTTAGTGTTTACAACAATTTTTTATTATTTTTGAAGCAATGAAATAGGAGAGGTTGGTTTTAGGATAAAAATAACTCCATGCTTGAGGAGAAAAGGAACATGTCTACAGTTCTTGATGCTTTTTAGGAAAGCATCATCCCTAGGTAGGAGCTAGATGTTGTAACCCCAAATCTTCACCTTGGGTAGTAGGCCTTTGATAAACTTTCTGTACCAACTTCATCTAACATATGCCAATTTTTTGATTGATTTCCAAAATTATTCAGACAATGGATTCATGTACTAAAGTTTATGTTCATCATTCAAAATGGAACTAATTAGAGGATGGTCATAGGGGTTCAATATGCCAATGAAAACACACACATAAATATTTAAAATGAGAGGATTTTAGAGCAAGGTCATTTCAAATAGAACTTATTTGGGTTACTCAATCAATTCCATATTGTTTTGGGTTGGTTCTTATATGTGAATATGGATACATTTTTCATACTAGAGACTGGAGGATTGATGAGTCTTGACTAGTTTTAGAAGAAATTTCAAAGGAAGGTGTTACCTTGATAATGGGTGGCTAAACCAAGATTATTTCTCTTGGAAGAACTGTTATCGAAATACATATAACAAATTATTGATACAATCTGCAAAAGGGATGAATTTTGCATCATTTTGGAAGTAGTCACTCTCTCAAGCTTAACAAAGGTGATTTGGTATTGTATCCTTCTAGGATCATATTTGAAAATGAAATTGGTGTAATGAAAAATATAAATTATACATTAGAACCATTTTGATTCCATATTAAAGAGTAACTTGCAAAGGAAGGTGTTACCTTGATAATGGGTGGCTAAACCAACATTCTTTCTCTTGGAAGCATTGTTAGGGAAATGCACATAATATAGTATTTGATACACTCTGCAAAGGGGATGAATATTGCATCATTTTGGAAGTAGTCACTCTCTCAATATTAACAAAGGTGATTTGGTATTGAATCCTTCTAGGATCATATTTGAAAATTAAATTGGTGTAGTGAAAAATATAAATTATACATCAGAACTTGATTCTATGATAGTGATGGGAGGCATGGCGAACCATTTTGATTCCATATTAAAGGAACTTAGTCTAGTTTCCAAATTGTCCTTAAAGAATGTAAAGGAGAAAGAGGTTGTGTCTTTTGGGGTTCTACTGGTGTTGGTCATCCTAGTATGATTTCACTTCAGAGCCTTAGACTATCCAAAAGAAAATAATATTGATTGGCATCGTATCTAACATTTATGGTTTGAATGAATTATGCTTATTTTTTTGTGCATTTGAATTGTGTACTTATTTTCCCCATGGCCCAATACCACCAAGGGTGATTAAAACCATTTCAGAGCTTATAATCTAGTTTTGTAACCTAGTTCAAACATCTTTGAATATATCCAAAGGCTACCATGTACATTGTATTTTTTGTGGTTTGTTATTTCAGAGAATCATGGTTAAATTAAAGTTTATATACATTTTTCCTCCAAAATCATGTAATTCATTGATGGGGATTTGGCCATAAGGCCACGTAGATCATTGGAATTTATTTTGGAGGAAAATGGAGTGTTAAAATTCCTACACTTTTGTTTCCCAAAATGCATGACAATCGTCAATCAAGGGGCCACATGGATACATGGATAGCACAACACATAACATTTTTTCAATTCTTGCATATCCATTTGCTTGGTCATAGTAGTGGTGTTGCAGAAAGGAGTCTCATCAATTTTGTGATTTTTTTTTAAAACACCTACAGGTCGTCGGTCTTCCGACATCCCTAGTGTTGTTGATATAAAATACATGTCAGAAGACCGACGTTACCTTCTATAGGTCTCCGATATTCCTAGCATCATTGTCATGGTTTCAACATCATAGGTGAGACGTCGCTAATATGTCATCCATGTTGAAATACCAATGACATATTCCATCAGTTTTTCAATGTTCCTAGCATCAACGTCACAGATATAACATAGAAGTCAGAAGACCAATGTACCTTCCATCATTCGTTCGATGTTCTTAGTGTCGTTGTCATGAAGTCAACGTCGTAGGTGAAACATCGCCGATATAGCATAGATGTCAAAATAATGAAATTACCTTCCCTCTATCATCTGACGTGCATAGCATTGTTGTCATGGTGTCAACGTCGCAGGTGAGACGCCAGCGATACAACATATGTGTTGAAAGATCAAATGTTTTTAACATCACAGGTGAGACATCGTGGTGTCTTTGTAGCGACATCCATAGTGGGCTTGGACAGTAAAGTCCAAGATGACACATGTCTGCATGAAATGTCGCAATAGACACTGTTATCACATAAAATTGTCAGAGTCCTGTGGGTATGTGGTTTCTACATAAGTCTATAATTTTTCCCCGATCTCCTTGTTTTCTCATCCCTCATCTAGTCGTTCGAATCCTCGATCATGCAGGCCGCAGCCATGAACACAAAGCACATATTTCTTAAAACAATCTGTTTCGATATTGAAGCATAAGCAAAAGATATTTTTAATATTTCAGCGATGTAGATTCTAGGAACAGTCCAAATGAGAAACTCATGGACATTCAGGAGTGAAAACTTGCACGAAGTATAGCACCAGAACAAAAGTACTCAAAGTGAATACGAGTCATTGATCTTAAAGGGGACAGGTGGAAGTTGATCCAAGCCTTTCAGGAAATGCACTTTGGAAGATTTGAAATGAGAAGTGCTTAGAAATCCTGAAGGCCCAAAATGGATCTGAGCCATTATTCAACTAGAGCCACGTGTCACCACATCCACAGCTTCGAGTAAAAGTTCAAGGAGAAGTAAGCCAGATTTGAGTTTTGATTTTCCCGAAGTCCCGGAGACCCAAAGTGGATTTTGTCCATCCAAATCCAAAATCCCATGTGTCATCAGATCCTAATCTCCAGAGGTTTTTCTTAGAGGGAAATGTGGTTTGAGAATTGAAATTCCCGAAGGTCGATTCACGAAGTAGATCTCAGTTGTTGATTCGAAGAGGGAAGATCCGATCCATCGATATAAATCACCAGAGTTGGGTCGTTGATCAGGAAGCCTCATCTTAGATCACAAGATAAACGATCATGCTCTATTGCGAGTTCAGAAGGTGCACGCGTTTTAAAATTTTAAGGGTGGGGCGCAATCAGAACCGTGGTTTTTGGAAAGGGACGCGTGGCAGTTCATAGTGAATTGTGGGGACAAAAGAGGTTTGCTTTCAAACCACCCTTGGTCACTCCTGCAATTGTGCAATTATGTAGGGTCATGGAACTAGGTGTCATTGAATATGGAGAGATGGAGAGGAGCTGCGTCAAAGACTGAAAGCGTCTGTATTGGTCACATAAGAAGATCTGCTTAGCCTTGAGACGTCGAGATTGACTCAAACAATTCGTAATGGCACCGCCTGGAAACATTCATGAGTGTCAAGCCATGTCCTGATCCCAATGAAGGTAGTTATTGAAGAATGGGGGCAACAGTTGAGAGCTCATCTCACCCCATAAATTGAAAGTGTTGCAGAGTGCGACCATGAAGGAATGTTGATGATCCGAAGCTTCCTTACGGGCAATTTTTCCTGTAAAGCACATAACTGCACCTAGCTCATGTCTGACATGAGAAAGCCTTCACAATCTAATAGAGTATGCACTGACTAAAGGCTTTGAAGGCAATGGTCCGATCACACTCCTCATGGTTGCAACGTTTCTGGGTATTTATAGAGAGTTTTGCTATTTTGTTAAGGTCAAATGGTTGAGCAGTTATCCCATATTGTAGACTTTTGATGAAGCTTTTGGTTCTTTGGTTATGTATTTGGATCTGAGACTTCTTGTTTAATGAAAGTCATCTTCTTTTTCATCATATTTGCCTCTGATACTGAAGTGTCCATGATTGAAGGATTTACATGGATTGTTTTGACTGTATTTTAATGTATGTTTGATTGCAGTGTTGTTATTTATGTTCTTTCAATTTCCTGAAGTTTTGAATCCAAGAAGATCTTGTATTTGAAGCTTTTCCTCCTTTGGCTACTGGAAGACCTGATGTCTACGGCAGACCTTTACACTCTCCTAACCAAAGTCTTCCCTCTATTCACCCTTACTCCAACTTACTGACTGAAGTTAATCAAGACCTCACCTTCATGTGCATACCAGTCCAACTTTCTGATTTAAAATGATATCATCTTGAGTCTGCAACCATTTGACCTCATCAAAACCAACCTGTGACATAAACTATGATGGGTATTGGGCTTACCCTCTTTGTAATCGGAGGGTGACTTCTAGTGCTAACATAGACAATATCTGTGTCGTCGGAAAACTGACGTCATGTGAAATGATGTTTTAGGGGGTCTGATGTTTGTCGATCTCCCGACAATATAAAGTGGAAATTTCTACGAACACGCCATCAGAATTTGACCCAAATGTACTAGTGATTAGACTTGTTCACATTATTCATAGGCCTTATTTACTAATTTCATCATCCTTTATTACATAGAAAACATATTATTCTACCTACATGGGGGATTAGGGAGGATAGGTCCCTAACATGACATCCCCGTTGAAAAAAAACCTTGTCCTCAAGTCTTGAGATGGGGAAATTGTTGTAGAATGCTAGTTGGCTCACATGTGGCATCTTCTGGTGGTGTATCCTTTAATTGAACTAAAATGATGTTGACGAAGACGACGCTCATGGTGGTTCAATAATGCTTAGGGATGCAACCAAATGGATCCTTCTTCATCCAATTCAGGGAGAGTGATTTGAGTATGGAACTTAGTTCCAATCACTTTCTTTAAGAAAGAGACATGAAAAACAAGATGGATATTAGAGTGACTGGGGAGAGCTAATTGGTAGGCCACTAGTCCCACATGCTTCATAATTGTATATAGACCATAAAACTTGGGAGAAAATTTATGATAGTGTTCATATTTGATTGAATTTTTCTTATAAGGTCACAGACGAAGAAATACCTGGTCCCCTTCAACAAATTGATGTTCTGAACAAATCTGATCTACTTGTTGCTTCATTCTATTTTGAGGCATGACAAATTTTCTTTGAGGGTATGGAGAATGGTAACTTGGACTATGAGTGTGTGTTCGATGTCCAAAACCTTGGATGCACTGGGAAGGTGTGAGAGAATGGGCGATGTATTTTGACTGTATATTAAGGGATTCATGCGAGTGGTAGAATGATAAGATGTTTTGTACCACCATTGAGTTAGTGGTAACCATCGATTTAATTGATTTTGTCTGTCAGACGAAAAACACCGCAAACATGTTACCAATACTTTTTTTAAAGATTCAATTTATCCATCATTCTATGGGTGATAGGTTGTGCTGAGATGCAATTGGGTTCCTTGGAGATTGAACAATTCTTGCCAAAAATTGCTAGTGAAAGTTGGATCATGGTCGGAGATAATAGAGTGAGTCATGCCATAGATTTTGAAGATATTATCCATAAAAAATTGAGCCATTATGGATTTCATGAACATGTGTTGGAGGGAACATAAATGAGCATGTTTGGATAGGCAATCTACTACAACTGTGACTATTGACTTGTTTTTTTAACAATAGAGGTATTTCAATGGAGGATGGACACCTTAAGTTACCACTAACACAACCATATCAAAGATCAACAAACCGATGTTTTTACATGGTAAAACCCATACGAAGAAACATCCATGGCCCTAACCAACATGACCACTTGAAACAATTTATAAATGCAAAAGAAAAATATTACAAGAGATTTTCTCCCAATCGATCGTCGAAAAACGACCCTCCATTCTCTTTAAATAGAGAGCATGGACCAGCGAGATGTTAATCCATTTATCAATGTACACATTAAGATTGAGGATAATATGAGTAGTCAAATCACTCTATATATGTAACACATCATGACCGTTATATTACAAATGCATACTATATAAACACACTTTAACCTAACGACACATTAGAACAAGTTAATATTAACTAACTCCTAAGTGTCTAAATATCCTAAGATCCCCCCTTAAGAACAACTTGGGATTGGAATGAAGGATTTACAAAGGTGACATAATAGGAGAAGGAAGGTGCCATGAGAGCCTATCCCCCCTTAATGACAACTTCTTGAACTCCTAACATAGATCAAATTTTGCAACACTTCACTTTTGTAAGAGACTTTGTGAATATGTCTGCAACTTTATTTTTTGTTGGAACAAAGTTACCAGCTTAACGAGAACTCTCTAGAGTTCACATTTTTTTAGAGGTCATATTTAGTGGCTATTTTTACCCCTATTTCAAAAAGTGTTTCTACCAATAACACCCTTTTTTTTGGAGGTGGTTAAAATTGCGACTTTTTTGAAATCATGACTTTGACATTGTGGACAAAACCCTAAAATTGACTATCAAATCGAAAAGTGATGTTATAAGTAACACCATATTTCTTTTGGAGTTAAAATTATGACCTAATTGAAACCATGGCCAACCACTGACACCACCACAAATCTAAAAGCGTTATTACTTGATAATTTATTTATCAATTATTATTTTTTTAATAATTTACAATCTTTTTGCTAATGTATCTGTGACCCGCGGGACTATCTTGTGGCTCAGAAACCATGACCAGGGGCATATAAGCTGTCAAAGTCACTCAGGGATCGCACCCAGCCTGGGCCACACCAACCCTCATCATGGATTTTTTTTTGTGTCTCCTCCTGATAGCGGCAAGTTTCGAACACCGGTCACCATGTAGAACAAGGCCCCTCAAAACTGATCAATCTATTTAGATTTGACTTTTAATAATTTACATTAAAAAAATATTTAAATTGGAAAAAAAAACACCTCTAAACATTTCTTTTTTAAAGAAAAAACCAATTTTATCTTTAAAAAGAAACAAAAAACTAACAAATTTCGTTGAAAAAATGCAAATCACAAATTTTTAACCAAAAAATTAAAAAAAGAGGAAAATCTCGTTAAAAAAAAATAAAAAAGACCCTTAAAGCACTAAATTTAAAACACGAAAATTGAAAACAAAAGAGTGAAAACCCTAAATTTTTGATAAAAATTTAAAAAACAACCCAAACTAAGAATCAAATCCAAAAAATAAAATTAAAAAAATTAAATAACAACAAAATTACAAAATTAAAAAATAAATAAAAAATTAGAACTCGAAAAAAAAAAAACTAATTTGAAAATCGGGGTAGGGGGGCATTGTCATACATCACCCATCCCATCCTCATCCCCATCGTTGTCGACTGGACGACCAAGACTGCGACCTTTTTACGGTTGTGGGCTTGTCCCTTCAGCCACCAACGACGAGGAGGGGCGATGCTTGACACCATCCCCCTTACGTCGATCTGTTGGAGTGTCTGCATTTCAATAGAGTTGTGGGAGGGGGGTGACGCCCGACATCGGGCATCACCCTTCCTCGTCTTCGTCGGCCAAACCACTCTAATAGAGTGGGGGTATGGAGAAATGCTCAACATCGCCCCTCCCTATTGTCGTCGGCTCAAGGATTAAGCCCACAACCTAAAACAACCATTCTCAGGTCATTGATGGTGAGGAAGGGAGATGCATTGCCTCCCTCCCTGATATTGCCAAATTAATTTGCTTGTTTTTTTTTTTTGTAATTTTGTAATTTTGTTGTAATTTATTTAACTTTTTTCTTTTAATTTTTGTTTTAGGTTGTTTTTTTATTTTTTTATAAAAAACTTAAGGTTTTCAAGTTTTTTTTTTTCAATTTTTGTGTTTTAAATTTAGTGTTTTAAGGGTCTTTTTTACCTTTTAAATTGGCTTTTACTCTTTTTTTAATTCATTTTTTGAATTTGTTGGTTAAGAAATTGTGGTGTGCCTTTTTTTTTCTTAAATTTTTTTTTTTAGTGATGTTTGTTTTTTCTCAATTTAAGTATTTTCTTAATGTAAATTATTAAAAAAAAACAATATGTGGTTTTGGTCGCCCGATAGCTGCCAACTGGGAGGGGTGATGCCCAACATCGCCCCCCTCCCCCTGTTTTCAAAATTCAGTTTGTTTCCATTTTTTTTCTTAATTTTTTTTTTTTAATGTAGTTTTTAATTTTTTAATTTTAATGTTGTTTTGTTGTATTTAATTTTTTAAATTTTGTTGTTACTTCATTATTTTTAATTCAGTTTTTTGTTTTCATTTTTATTTTAGGTTGTTATTTAATTTTTTTTATAAAAAAAAAAATTGTTTTCACAATTTTTCAATTTTTCTGTTTTAAATTTAGTGTTTTAAGGGTCATTTGTTTTAATCTTTTCAAAAACAAATTAGATTTTACTTTTTTTAATTCATTTTTCGAGTTTTTTTATTAAAAAATTCTGATTTGCATTTTTTTTCAATAAAATTTCTTTTTTCCTTATAAAAGAAGAATTGTTTAGGGGTGTTTTGTTTTTACAATTCATTTATTATTATTATTTTATTTTCTAGTGTGTTTATTACCTACAAATCTAGCCTCTGGTGTAAGAAACTATGACCTGGGGGCATCTAAACCTCAAAATCACCTAGAGATCACACTTGACTTGGGCCACACTTACCCTTAACATCGTTGGATTTTTTTGGTTCTCTCCTCCCTACTACTGTGATTTTTGAACATTGGCCACCATACATAATGAAATCCTCGAAATCTAATCATGCTAACAGGATTTGACAATTTAATTTTTTTGTGAATGCAAATTATTAAAAAAAACAAAATTAATTAGTAAATAAGTTATCAAGTAATAACACGTTTATATTTAGGAGTCAATTTTTAGTGTTTTGTTTGTGTTGGTGCGAGTGGTCAAGGTCACATATTCAATTAGGTCATTGTTAACTCCAAAAAAAAATGGTGTTTTTTTTTTTTAAGTAAAAAAGATAGTACCTGCTATATTAAGTTATCAGAGAAACATTGACAAAATACACAGAGATATAGTCGTTTTGAGCCACCAAAAATGTTGTCATTTTACCGGAAACCAACATAGTTTGGAAAACTGTTTTGCCCTCTGTCTTGCCCGAAGGAAACCAGGACAGATGGCCATAGTTCAAGTTTACATGTAGCAACAGCATGATTAAACATAAAACAAACTAGCATAGGAGAACTTAGATACCCGGTGACCTGTCGCCCTTGCCTGTCTTCCACGTGGACCTAGCTGGGATGGTGAACGGTTGCGCACAGAATGGACATTTCCTCTTTGCTGGAGCATTGGAGTACGCATCAAGGAGTAAGTCCAGACGCTGTCCCATGAGGAGGGCTCTGTGATCTTGGTCTGCCATGTGGCCTCGGAGTTCAAACACCAGAGCCAGATGCTCTGCATGGAGGAATGGACCATGCAATTCATGATTACATACGTCGTCGAAGGTTTTGCTCCCCACTTCCACGTTCATCCCTACTCTGGCCTCGATCACATTCAGTCCTGCACCGGCCACATCCGCCTTCATCCCTGCTCTGGTCTCGTCCACGTTCCTTTCTGCACAAGCACTATCCTGAGCCTCGTCCTCATTCGTTGCCTTCTCAGCATGGTTGGTGGGGATGTAGTCACCCGTCCATGGTATCTCTTCAATGATACAAACAGGGAATTCGTCTGCTGGCTCATCTTTAGGACCGCTACCAGCCTGTAAAACTGGCGCCATGGCTTGGGGTTCCAGGGTGGTTACATATTCCTCCAGGTATGACGTTTCGTCAACATAGCAGGTTGGAAACTCGTCCGCAACGCCTCCCTCCAGACTTCTTCCAAGCTCAATTGCCATGGCATGAATGCTATGCGCTGTCCCAGGCTCAACGATAATGGCGTGTAGTGCCAAATGGTCAGTGTGTGCCCTCCGCCAGAGAATGGCAGTTGCCATCGATAGAGCACGCTCCAGGTTCTTCCTCCTTTTCCTTTTCTCTTTGTGGGTGTACCAGGCCGAGCCTCGGCGAGGCCTGCCTCGCTTCCTAGTCATTGTTGCTACGGGGTGGATAAAAATATAGAGAGAATGCACTGAAAAGAAAGTGAGCCAAGACGAAAGGGAACCATAGCTGCACAAGAGCTCCCAACCAGTGGGGAGGTCCAAAACAAGAGCGAACCAGCTCTGTCCAAGCACTCAAATTTTTGAATTACCAAATGACCGATTCACTTGGCTACCCATTAACCCTATCATATTGAGTGCGGTCTGAGCGAGAGCTTTCGCGCGAGGGAGGAGTCCCTCCTCCATTTAGCGGTTGTAATGGCTGGCTACCATCGTAAATGCGGAGAGGATGGGTGGCGGCCATCATCATTTAAGCTATGGCTTGATGTTGAGCCATGTGGCGAGGCGTCGCCGCGTGTCACCCCATCCGGGGAAAAAAAAATGGTGTTACTAATAGCATCAATTTTCAATTCAAGGGTCAATTTCAAGGTTTTGTTCGCAATGTCAAGGGTGTGATTTCAATCAAGTCACAATTTTAACCACCTCCCAAAAAAGTGTGCTACCGTTACCACCGTTTTTTTATTTGGGGGTTGATTTTCGTATTTTTTTCTATATTTTTGGGTTAGAGTTCTCGTTTTAAGGTCATAGTTCTCGTTAAGTTAGTAAATTTGTTTAGGTAAAAAACACTTCAATAACTCGATCATGAATGATCTTTCTGATCAATTGCATGTATAGCTTGATGTGTTTATTGTGTTGATTTTGAATTGGATCTTTGGTGAGAATCATGGAACTATGATTTTCACACCAAAGGGTGGTCGAATGTTGTTGTTGAAATCTGAACTCTTAAGGGATCTGTCGAAACCATAAGGCTTCCTAACTTGCATTAGGTTTTGCTCGGTACTCTTCTTTTGTTGAAGATAGAAAAATAGCATGTTGTTTCTTACAAGCCCAAGTGATAGGTCCAAAACCAAAGATGAAAACATAACCTACAGTAGTCTTCCAATCATTTGGTTCATCGGCCCAATCTGAATCAGTGAAACCAACCAGCAAGGGAATCTCCTCTTAACTTAATGTATCCCAAACTGAACTATACCCCAAACATACCAAAGAATCATTTTAACTTATTTTTAATGTATTTCATGGGGTATTTGCATATAACGAGCAATAAGACCAAAAATAAAGGAAATAATAGGATGGTATGAGTCAAATATAAGAGAATACCAACTAACTAACGATACAAGGTGGCATCAACTTCAGGATAAGTATAAGTGGAAGCAAGTTTGACTCCAAACTGGAAGGGAGAAGGAGCTAGTTTAGAATCATACATGTGAAAGAAACGAAAGAAGGTCACAAGCATACTTAGACTGGCAAAGAAAGATTCCTTCCTTGGTTTGCAATACTTGGTTGCCAAGGAAATAATGCAAATATCCTCAGTCTATCATTTCAAATTTGTTTTGAGGCTAGAGTTCACATGGGTTGAAATTTTAGGGTCACTACCAATATTATTATATGGCTTCCTGTTTTCTATATATATACAATAGGATCATAATGACATCCATAAAAGTCGATGTTAGGAAGAAATTTGTCCATTTTTTCATACCAAGCTTGAGGAGATTTCTTAAGACCATAAAGATATTTCTTAAGGTGGAAAAAAAGGTTGGAGTCATTTTGGACATAGCCAAGAGGTTGTTCGATGTATATTTATTCTTGCAAATCCTCATGAAAGAAGGTGTACTTAACATCCATTTTATGTACCTCCCATTTATGTGAGGCAACAAGGGATAGAACAAGGCATATGGAATTCATTTTGGCTACACGGGAAATGTTTCATTATAGTCAATGCCTTCAACTTGAGAGAAGCCTTTGGAAACTAATCGGGGCTTGTTTCTTTCAACACTTCCATCTAATGCATACTTAGTTTTGTACATCCATTTACATCTAACAAGTTGTATTCCATTTGAAAGATGTACAAAATCCCAAGTATCGTTCTACATTAAAGAGTGATACACTTTGTTCATTGATGTGTCCCAATATGGATGGCTTGAAGCTTCTGCAAATGTTTCTATATCATGATTCTTTGAAACTTGAGACAAAATACAAGAGGCTCACTAGAACTATGAATGTTTTCGACGTTGATATGAAGGATCATTGGTAATATCACTAGTTGATTCACATGTTGAATGGGCCCATCTGGGAAGTGTTGGTGTTGGTGTTGGTGCATGTTCATGTTCAATGGACTCATCTAGAGGAAGGTGAGTAGGAAGAGGTGGATTTTTATCCTCACTTTAATCATCTGAAGAAGATGAAACTAGAATAGGAACAAAATATGGCACACATGTCGAAGATGGAATTTAGGTCGAAGATGGCATAGACGTCAAATTAGGATTTCAGACTAAGAGATTTTCATCAAATTTAACATCTCTTCTAATAATAATTTTATTGGAATGAGGTTGAAGATGTAACCTTTGAAATAATCAAAAAATTGAACAAAAATAAAGATACTTTTAGGTTTCAATGTTTTCCTTTTCTCATCAAGAATGTGAGCACATGCTACACTACAAAGTACACGAAAGTGGCTTACATATAGCTTAATTTTAGTCCATCCTTCTTATGGTGTTATACTTTTTGGAGCCTATGTGGGAGTGTCATTTACTATGTAATTTTCATAATTGATGGCTTCTGCCCAATAATGAAGACTTAATCCCTTAGATTGGATCACCCAATTAACCATTTCTTTTAATATGTGATTATTTCTCTTGAAAGCACCACTTTTTTGTGGTGTATATGGAACAACATGTTGTGTTTGAATGCCTTTTGCAGTGTAGTAACTTGTAAATTTATTTTTCATATATTCACCTCCATTATCTACTCTTAACCTTTGAATTTGATGTCTGGATTGTTTTTCTACAAGGGCCTTATAGGCCAAAAACTTGTCCAAAACTTCACTCTTAATTTTTAATAAGTAAACACAAGCACGTCTAGAGAAGTCATCAATGAAAGTTAATAAATACTTCCACCTAGAGAAAGAAGGAGAATAAAGTTGACCACACAAATCATTGTGAACAATATGCAAAGGGGACAAGGTATGCCAAGAGATATGCTTTTCAAAACTGTCCCAATGATGTTCTCCAAGAACACAACTAGCACACACACCATCTTTGCAATAAACAAGAGGACGACTAGTCACAGTGTGTTGATTACATAGTTGTTGCAATGAGTGATAGTTTAGATTACCAAACCACTCATGCCAAATTTTTCTCAAGTCATCACTATGAGAAACAAAAACTAATTGAAAATATGATGACCCAAGGTTTTCAAACTTGTACAACCTCGTAATATCATCAATATTTACACTTTCTAGGACATTCTTAGGATCTTTTAAATCCTTTATTACAACTTTGTGAGGTGAAAACTCTACACTTTTACCTTCACCTGAATGAGTGATCCGATACACTGATAGAAGGTCATAGGAAAGACTTGAACACATAATACATCATTGAAATGACCATTATTTTCCTAAATTAATCTATACCCTACAACATTAAGTGATCTATCATCACCAACAAATATTTTCTTGGTGTTACATTAATTAAGAGTAAAAGATATGGATTTATCCTTATCCATATGATAAGATGCTGGAGAATCAATAAGATACTCATAAGAAGAAGAAGTAAAAGTTTCATTGAAGAAGAAGCCCAAAGAAGAGAGTGCAAGTCCATGAGAAGAAGAATAAGAAGAAGAATCAATGCCGATGTTTTTCTTCTTCATCACTGCTTCTAAGACTTCCATCATTTTAAAACATTTAGACACCACATGGCCATATTTTCCACAAAAGTTGTGATGTCTATCAATCTTTTTACTTTTGGATTTTTCTCCTTTGTCACCATTAGGAGTAGAAGCTAGCTAAGAGGGTTTGAGACCCTTGTTTTTATTTTTGTTGTGGTGAGGATGTTGCTTCTTCGGATTCTTGGATTTATATTTTTGTTGGGTCACTAAGGATTTGTTGGATGTACCTATAGTGTTGATCAATCCAATTTCCATAAGATCATATTTCTCTCAAATCAAATCATCACAAAATAACTCAAGAGAGGGTTCTTTATAAGCACTCCCTAGAGCTTCTCTGGTGGCATCAAAGGTAGATACAAATACATAATATGCACTAACAAGCTTAGCAAGAATAACATATATGCATCGATCTTCCTTCAAATCTAGTTTGCAGTCTATACATATAGTACTAAGTGATTTGAACTTAGATAAATTATATTCTATGCAAGGAAAATCATTGGGACTTAAATTCATTGATAGGTTTTCTAACTAGTGGGATTGAATAATATTGTGTTTACCAAACACAACTTCAATTTTTTTCCCAAGATTCATCGGAGGCATCAATTCCTTGAAGGTGAAAACTTAAATGAGGAGAGATGGACATTCCAATTAGTCCACTTGCTTCATCACTCTCATTATGCCATTTGGATTAATTTTTATCAAGATAGGGTTCTTTTTCTTTTCCCAAGGTAATCTACTACATTGCTTTACTTCTTAATACATCTTCCATATGGGATTTCCATGAGAAGTAGTTGGTACTGGTAAGGAAAAGATCACTAGGATAAACCATATTAAAATATGCATAGACTATGGATTTAAAGGCTGAAACTGATGGTTTGGATGGAAATAACTCGAAAAAATAGATTGTTTCAAAAAGAACACTAAAAACACACTTCAGATGTGAAAGATATGCCCTTTTGAAAAAATGCATAAACAGTAACCAATGAACCATGTGGAAAGTAGAAGTTGTTCCACGTGGTGATGCTCCTCCTTCACTAACTTTCTTCTAACCTCACTTTTACAAATAAGTTTTTTATGAAGTGACCCACTTTTATAGAATAAGTGGGAATTACTTTTAAAATGAAGTTACTTTGTAAATTAAAGATGCATGCAAAAAGTAACTGGAAATTAAATATTAAAGCTACTTTATAGTGATTCAATTTTATAATTTAAATGAAATACACTTTACAATGAATGTGTTAACACATAAAATTGATCATGAAAAGGAGGATGTATGGTTTTCATAGCCTACATTTAATCATATCTCCCAGTATTATGTTATACCATCAACTAACAGCCTCCTCGAAGTGTGAAAGCTATATTTGAGTTGGTGATGCGAACTGGTGCTACAAACTAGTTAAGGAAGAGGGTTGGAGGTTAGGAAGCTTGCAAGCAACTGAGTGCAAATCTGAAATTACCAACATCAACCTCAAATCCATTAGGTACCCCATGAGATGTTTTGTCTTGTTTGGAGGTTAGGAAGGGTTTGGCTACTTGATTTTCCTTTGGTGCTACAAACTGGCTCAGGTAATGTGAATTTAGACAGGCGCTATGAAATGCACTATAGAATTTGTTGTGGAAACTTTGTTCTAAGATTGTTGAACTGGTATTTTTGACCATCTGACTTCCAAGAGGATTTCCAGGTGAACCAAGATCAATTTTAAAAATTTAAAGGATCTTAATGTCAAGAAAAGACCCATGAACATTAAAATCTTTCATTTTTAACACAGGTGTCACGGATTGGGATATTCAAAAGAATATTTGATCCCTATTCTTTCATTTTTCATAATTTCCTGTTTGAGACATTTTTTTACGACGCGTATTTCGTCCAGCTAGAGATGAATTTCAAGAAACCGAGAGAGGTTTTTCTTTATAACGAGCTTATATACAAAAACGTTCTCAGATTTTACACAACTATTATAGGTTGATAATTACAGGTGACATTTTGAAGCCTAGTTTTCAGAATTTCACCTCCTGAAAAGTAGGAAATCAGTTAAAACATGTCATTCTTGGTTTGTAATTGTTTATATTTTGGGAAAGGGGTTGGAGTTCGAATTGGTGAGTTGGAAAGGACATATAGTGTTATATATTTCATGGTACAAAGTAGAGTTGGGTTGGATTCATGAGCCAAGAGAGGAGAGAGCTGGAGGAGAAGTTTTAGTTTCTCATTTGTATGCTTGATAGCCTATTTGTAATGACATTTTCTTCCATTAAAGATTCATGACAGTTGTTATCAGATTGTCTTCTTTGTTTTCCCGCTTATTTTTTATCTTCTTGCTTGAACATATTGTAGGTTTTGAGGATCATAGCTTCCATTGATTGGTGGATTCATGAACAACAAAGGATTTGTTGTAGCTTTCCCATTAAATCATTGTTCAGTGTTTAAGAAAATCGTTATCTATTTCATAAAGGATTTATGTATAATAGATGTTCTTCCTTTTTTCATATTCACCATGATTCTACTCATCATTATATATCTCTTTGTCTAATATATAGTTTGATTTCCTATGATCTATAGGATGTCATGACTCCATGCCCAATGGAATGCCTCTGCATACATTTTGTTTCCCTCTCCCTTTCTTTCCTAGTATTGTTGATCCACCTACTCAAACCATTTAATTAATTTATATTATGATGTGTACTAGGGTTGCACTTACATCATTCTAAGTGTGACTCTTAGTGCTAACATTTTTGGCATAATTTCTGGGGATGACAATGAATACACCTTCCCTGGGTGAACTATGATGATTAGATCTAGCTTTGGATGGTGAACTGAAGATAGACACTTTTAGACTACTTATATTTCACCATGGTGAATCCACTGTTCATATATCTATTGGAGACTCCATTGTTTTGAAATGGACAAGATCCTAGCTCAGAGGTATGCTTTCTGTGATTTTCCAAAGATAGTCGGTTTTCCAAATCCAGTGCCTAGTAGAGATGAATGGGAAGGTTTCCTTCATAGGTTTAGAGGAGAGGATTGGGAAGTACCAACTGATTTTTTATTATACTTTTATGAGTGCATGCTTAAGATGAAAATTATACATGAAGATGTCCTCATCAAATTGTTTACATACTCTTTAGATCGAGCAGCTTGTGATTGGTGTAGATCACTCACAGTTGCTTGTATTACTTCACTAAGACATTTTCATGTTGCATTTCATTTATTTTGAAAAGAGAAATTTGCAGCTAATTTCCTTTATCAAGAATGTTGTTATGAATTCGATTTGTTGAGTAAAGGATCAAATAGTCTTAAAGAGTATGCTACAATAGAAGAAGCTTTTCATTATGATCAAGAGGTTGATGATCTTCAAAGTGATAGCCATGATGTAGATACTTTTGACATTGTATCAAATGTATCTAGTATTTTAAGTTGTCATGAAAATAAAATTGTTTCCTTTGAGTATTCAAATGATAAAGAGAAGATATTTACTAAATCACATAAAGAGATTATTAACAGCCAACCAGTATATGATAATCAAGAAGATAGGGAATAATTGCAGCAATAGTTGGAATTCTCTTTATCACCTATTGTTGAGCAGAAAACTCCATGGATCAGCGAGGAAATGTCTATCATTTCTATACCTGCACTTGCAACAAACATTAAACAACATATGAGCAGATGTAAAGTAGATGAGGACCATCATTTTATTGATGAATCAACCTTCACAGAGGAGCAAGATGGTTTTCTTAACCAACTAGAAATGCCTTTTCATAAGTTTCATGATCCGATGGATTTTTACATAGAGTTATATTTTTCAAAGGTTTCTAATGATCCAATTGTCAGTATGATTTCAGATCATAGTTGTAAGTATCCATTGATTACTAACCTCTTTCTGGAAGCTTCATATCACTTGAAAATTATTTCGAACCATTGCATGGAAGGAGTTATTTTCATCAGTTCGATACTCACATGGCTTCATTGGAAGTATGAATTTGATTAAGAAAAGAAGCTCAACTAGATAAATTAGTGTAGGTTGATGTAGATAAATAAGCTCACTCGATGAGAATGTGATTTTTAGTTTGAATTTGTCTACAGTGTGAGTTTAGTTTACAACTTATGATAGTGTTTTTATTTTTTTCATAAGGGGGGGAGATGTTTTTAGGAATAAATTATGCAGAGATGGCTCCATATCCCAATGGATAAGGCATCTGGAACTAATAGGTTCTTGGAGCCTCATAGGGAGGTCTCCATCCCCTGTGGAGTCGGATGTTAACACATAAAATTGATCATGTGAAGGAGGATTTATGGTTTCCAGAGCCTACATTTAACCATATCTCCCGGTATTATGTGATACCATCAACTAACAGCCTTATCGAAGTGTGAAAGATATATTTGAGTTGGCGATGCGAACTAGTTATGGAAGAGGTTTGGGGGTTAGGCAGCATACAGGCATCTGAGTGCAAATATGAAATTACCAGCATCAACCTCATAGCCATCAGGTACTCCATGAGATTTTTTGTCTTGTTTGGAGGTCAGGAAGGGTTTAGCTACTTGATTTTCCTTTGGCGCTACAAATTGGCCTAGACTCTATGAACTTAGACAACCACTATGAAATGCACTATAGAATGTGCTGCAAAAACTTTGTTCTAAGGTTGCTGAACTGGTATTTTTGACCATCTAACTTCCAGGAGGATTTTCGGGTGAACCAGGATGAATTTTCAAAATATAAAGGAGGTTATTTTCAAGCACGGACCCATGAATATTAACCTCTTTCATTTTTCACACAGGTGTCAGGGATTGGGATATTCAAAACAACCTTTGAGCCCTATTTTTCAGTTTTCATGATTTCATGTTTGAGACATGTTTTTGCGACATGTATTCTGGCCAACTAGAGATGAATTTAAATAAATTGAGAGAGGTTCGTCTTTAGAACGATTTTATCTACAAAAAATATTCTCATATTTTACACAACTGTTATAGTTTGATAATTACAAGTGACATTTTGAATCCTATTTTTCAGAATCTTGCCTCCTGAAAAGCAAGAAATCAGTTAAAATGTGTCATTCCTTGTTTGTAACTGTTTTTATTTTGGGAAAGGGGTTGGAGTTCGAATTGGTGAGATGGAAAGGACGTATAGTGTTATATATTTCATGGTACAAGATTAGAGTTGGGTTGAATTCATGAGCCAAGAGAGGAGAGAGATGGAGGGGCAGTTTTAGTTTCTCATTTGTAAGCCTGAGGGCATGTTTGTAATGACATTTTCTGCCATTAAAGATTCATGAGAGTTGTTATCAGATTGCCTTCTTTGTTTTCCCACTTCCTTGTTATGTTATTTCTTGAACATATTGCAGGTTTTGAGGATCATAGCTACCATTGATTGATGGATTCATGAACAACAAAGGATATGTTGTAGCTTTCCCATTAAATCATTGTCATTGTTTAAGAAAATATTTATCTATTGCAGAAACGATTTCCGTGTAATGTATTTTATTCCTTTTTTCATATACACCATTCTTCTACTCATCATTATATATCTCTTTGTATGATATAAAATTTGATTTCCTTTGATATGTAGGATGTTATGACTCCATGCCTAATGGAATGCCTCTTCACTCTCCCTTTCTTTCCTAGTCTTGTTGATCCACCTACTCAAATCATTTAATTAATTTATATTATGATGGGTACTGGGCTTTCCCTTACAACAGTATAAGTGTGACTCCCAGTGCTAACAGAATGTATGAATGTTTTCAAAAAGTAACAAAAACGAGACTTGAACTCAAGAACTCTTACTAAGTAAAGAAACTTTTAACCAAGTGAGATAGTGAAAAGCACATTATAATATTAAGAAGGAGGATGGGGGGGTTCTTCTTGTTGTGGAATACAGACTTAAAGTGCATGCTAAAAAAAAATTATTTTCATGCATTCATACAGAAAACGAATTCACTTCTTAACAACAAGGGTTAGATATTAGTTATCTTACCTGGAAAATGCAAGTTTTCCATCTATTTGTGATTTGTCAAGATCATATGAGGCGCATGGAAAAGAGAATATGCAGAAAAACAAACACTTTCTGTTATGTTTCTAATTTTTTGAGATCACACAAAGCACATGGAAAAGATCATATGCAAACCAAAAAGATTAGCAAATCGGAAATAAATAAAAAATATAACTGAAATATAAAAAAATAATATTATCTCTATAAAAAATTTAAAAAGGGGCGTATATAGGGTTTATACTTCCAAATCTGGATGAAATTGCCATATATTGGAAAAAGAAAACCTTTTCAACTGGAATGAAAAGTATTCCTAACTAAATGAGCACTCTAGACATAATGTAATAATACTCTCATCCCATAAATGTACAAAAATAACAGAAACCAGAGATGCAGTAACACAGATTTAAGATCTTGATCTACAATGGGAGTGGGTCTTCAAATGTGCTCTGATACCATGTTCGACAACAAAGGTATTCCAGCAGAGGAAAAACACCTTCAATAACCACTCACACCACTATATGAAATATCAACACGCCGATGTTGTTATGTGGTAAAACCCTTATGAGGAAACATCCACAACCCTAGCCAATGCGACCACTTGAGGCAATTTATTAATGAAAAATAAAAATAGTACAAGAGAGTTTCTCACAATCGATCATCAACAAATGACCCTCCATGCTCTTTAAATAGAGATCAAGTACCAATCGAGTGTTAAGACACATAACAACATAGCTATTAATATCAAGGATAATATGAGTTGTCATATCACTCTATGTGAGTAACATATCATGACCATCATATTACAAATGCATACTAAAGAAACATAGAAATAAACACACTTTTAACTAACAACACATTAGAACAAGTTGATCTTAACTAATTTCTAAGTGTCTAAATATCCTAACATTATTTCTCGATTTGGGTTAGCCAACAAAAAAGTCCATCAAAACATCCATCCATACAAAAGGTGGAATAAGGAGTGGTTGGAGTGTGCATAGATTTTTAAATGTTTCTCCCTTATTGCATTGAAAAGTATCACATTCGGCCACAAAGGAGAATATGTCCCATTTCATCCCTTCCAAGAAAAAAGAACATTTGACATGTTCATAGGTTTTGTGAAATTCTGAATGCCCAACTGTGGATGAAGCATCAACTTCAGAGAGCATAGTGTATTTAAGGTGATATTGTTTGCTTAAATACAGGTGACCTTTATACTGAATCTCCTCATTGTTCCTAGAGTATCCTGGAGAGGACCGAGGATCTTGTTTCAATTGTTGGGTCAAGAGACAAATATTAGGATCTTGTAGCCACTCTTGGCTAATTACTTGTAGCTAATCCTCTACCATGAATGAGAGGGAAAAGAGGGACCCTTATTCTTCATGTTTCCTTAAAAGAGAATAAACAACCACAATTTCTTTACCCTTTTTGTAAATGATCTCATAATCAAAGCCAAATAACTTGGTCACCCATTTTTGTTTCTTGGGGAATGAAATTATTTGTTTCAAAAAATACTTGAGGATATGATGATCAATTTTAAATTGGAAGCGTTTCCAAATATATAAGGATGCCAGAGATCCATTGTATGCATAATATACAACATTTCCTATTCACAGTTGTACTTTCCCAAATGTCTCTTTGAAATTTGTTTAGTAGTGAAAGACAAATTTATTCCATCTTGCATGAGGACTGCTCCAATTCCTTTCCCTGAAGCATCACATTCATCACATTCCAGGACAAAAGTCTTGGTGAATTTGGGAAATTCTAGAACAAGAGTCGTGCACACAGCCTCTTCCAAGGCTTGGAAGGATTGATCAACAACAAGATTCCAATTGAAAGCATTATTTTTAAGGAGAGCAATGAGAGGAGATGCAATTTTACCATAATTTTGAACAAACTTATGATAATAGTTCATTAAACCCATGAAATCACACAAAATTTTGATTATATTAGGGCATGAAAAATCCTTCATAGCTTCAATTTTCTAAGGATCTACACATAGACCATCCTTTCCAAAAATATGACCCAAGTACTCTACTTCGGAGGATCCAAAAGCACATTTAGACTATTTGAGAAAAAGTTGTTTCTTAAACAGTAAGTTTCGGACTTGATACGCATGGGAGATATGGGCTCACCAAGTATTACTATAGATGGAGATATTGTTATAGGAAATTTCCCTTGCAGACAAGTGGATCTCGTCTTGGGTTCTAGACCCCTAATACCAAGATAGAAACATACAAATGGACACTAACATCCTTTTTTAATTCAATTACCTAATTATAAAGAGAAAGAGAAGGGAGAAAGTGTGATGAACCTTATTCCATGGTTCGTCCTCGTTGCCTCCAATATGATCCTGATCTCCAGACTCTTTAGCACCAATCCATACCTGTAATGAAATAGACAACAAAAAGACAAAAAACTCCTACTCTTCTCTACAATATTATACTAATCAAATCCGTTTATCAAGATCGACAATCATATGCAACAATACACAACCTTGAAGGGAATAGGCCAAGTAATATTGATGAGAACTTTAAAGAGATACTTACAATATGTATATGAAGTTGCAACATCCTCTCCAAGTCCTCCTCATCCAGCCCTTGAACGATGCTCCCAAGATCATAAGTTTTGTATCCAAAAGATTCCTCGCAAGATCATAAGTTTGATAGCTCAAATATGTCTCCTCTTCTCCATGGAAAATCCCTGATTATATAGGATTTGGAGGCTTAACCACCATGGAGAGGATCACTCATAAGATCCACTAAAATGGGATCTCCAAGATATTTATTTAGAAAATATCTCTTAAGTATTTTAGGGAGTAAACATGTCTCAAGTATTTTAAGGAACAAATATTTCAACCATCCATGAGATCTTCAACCTCCCCTAAAAAATAGGAGACCAAATGTGAGGTGGATTCTCACACTAAATTAATTTCCTTTTCGTGAATATTAATAATAATTCATGTGCACATAGTATTTTTACCTTCATATAATATATTTATCCTCCATATTGACTAGGGATTGTGACATATGTTATTTCATGGTGTCTAGGTGTATCCGACACTTAGCAAGGTGCATATGACACATTTACGACACTTGAGACACTTAGGGAGAGGTACCTAGGTGTGGGATATTGATGTGTATTGTCACATAATAATAACCATGTGTATTGTCAATCTTGATATCAAAAAAAATTATTCTTGGTTATACCTTTCTAATGGGCTATCATGCACCTAAAATAGAGATCTTATGCAAAAGTTACGACACCGGGAAGTTGATGTACTAACTTACCCAAATGGGGCCCACATGACTTTTGGTGCTTCATCTCCTAGGGTTGGGTTTTTGGATGTCTAGGGTTTTTGACATTCCTCTTTATTTTAAAATGCCTTCAGAGCCTCGTTGTAATCATCTTCTAGTGAATGAGCATAGCCATCACATCTCTTCTCAGAGATAAGCAACCACCATTCCAACAATCTTGTTTTCCGATGCATTTTACAGTTTCATCTTATCTCCTTGTTAAATAGAAAACCAGTTTTACTATGTCTCTATTATTTTTTGTTAATAATATGTATTCATTTAGTTATTCTCATAAAATCTAGATCAATGGTATTAGAGTGGTCTTCTACTTGTCATCTTAATGCATGTCCCCAATGAGGTCAGGGTACAAAGAATTATGTCTCGAGCTTGTTTCTCTTGAGGACAAAAGATCTCACATACCCAAGAGACCTCTCATGGAAGGAGAAAAGAAAGATGATGGGATAGGATATCCTTTAAAAAGGGTTGCTTGAGGGATCCCTCATGCAACAGAGGAACAAGATGATGGATAGTTTCATGCAAATCCTTCGGCGACTACCCACAGGCGGCGCATCTTTCTCAAGTGAAGGAACCACCCCCATCAAGGAACAATTAAACTTTTATATTCTTATATTTGAAGGTCATATAGACACAGATGTTGTAGACAAGTGTTTGAATATACTAGAAGGGTATTTTTATATCCATAACTTTTTGAATAGAGAAAAGATTACTTTTGTGCTCCTCAAATTCATTCCCCATGTCAAAGATTGGTGGGAAAATTTCTGTGAGAAAAAGGAAATAGAGGAACCCTCATTATTTATAGTCATGGACACCTGGGAATCCTTCAGGAATTCTATTAAGGAAAAATACTACCCTGTCGAAAGTTATGACGACTTGTATACCAAATGGACCACACTACGGCAAGAAAGAGACCAAGCAGTGCTAGAGTTAACAAATATCTTCCATACCGTGTGCACCAAGCTGGGTATCAAAGATTCAGAGCGACATCTGGTTCTCAAGTATCACAGTTCTCTGCATAGATACATCCACACTGAAATGGAATTTCTGGACATCTCTTCCTTTGGCGCGACCTACCGATATGCCGCTAAAATTGAGCAGAATCTCAAACAAAATAAGTGACAATTAGGGCCTGGGAACCACTCATAGAAAAATCTAGGAAAGGGTGGCCCCAACACACAGAAAAAAAGACAGATCCAAAATGGATAGTATAAGGAAAACCAGTCCAAGCCACAAGAAAAGAAGGACACCGAAAATACAAAGAAAGATACTGGGAAGTGGTGTGACTTCCATAAGAGCCCTTGGCATAACACTGCTGACTATAGCCCAAAGAAGTCGTTGGTGGCTGAAGTGAAAGCCTATGAATCGGATGTGGGTTCTGACTCTGATTTAGAACCAGAAAGGGGAAGCTGGATCATAGACATTGTACCCAGTGCCAATGTTGCTAACAACAAACTCTAGCCTAGTGAACCAGCTGATCCAGAAGAAAGAGAGTTCCTCCTCCATTCACATATGTTGGTAAAAGGCACCCCGTTGCACTTCATCATTGATAGTAGTAGCTAGAAGAACCTCATCTCAGCAAAGGTCATCAAGCAATTGGCCCTTCCGACAATGCCACACCCACAACCCTACACCATTGGATGGATTCACCAAGGAAGATATCTTCGCGTCAGCCAATAGTGTCGACTGTCGTATGACATCAAGAACTTCAAAGACGAGGTATTGTGTGATGTTTATCCTCTCAAAGTTTGTCGTGTTATTTTGGGCCAACCTTATTTATGGAAACGTCAAGATATATATAATTCTAGGCCTCATAGTTTTATTATTACTTTGTACAGGAAATTGTATAGGATACCCAAGGCAGTCCCTCCTAGTTCTATTTCCTTGATCTCTGCCAAGCAATGAAGGAAGGTCATCTCTCAGACTGGGGAATTTGTCTTCTTCGTGATTTTCTCTCAGAGTGAGCGAAAGATCACAACCACATTTAGGGCCTCCAAAGCTGATATATCCACACAACAAAATAAAATGGATAAGATTGTGGAAGAATACTCAGATATCTTCTCCTCTCCTACCGGGAAACCTCCGCACAACCAGCTCAAGCATCCCATCGATATGATCCAAGGCGCACTACTACCCATTGGGCTAGTTCACCTCCACTCTTTGTTAGAAATAAAGGAGATCAAGAAGCAAGTCCAAGAACTTATCCACATGGGGAACATCTGTCCCATCTCATTTCCTTGTGGGAACCCAATCATGTTGGTGTAGAAGAAAGATGAGACTTGGCGACTCTGCATTGATTACCAAGCCCTGAATAAAATCACAGTCCAAAAATGGTACTTGATTCCCCAAATCGACAACCTCCTTGATCAACTCATGGGGGGAAAATACTTCAGTAAGATTTATCTGAAGTCTGGCTACCACCAGATCCCAATAGAACAAATAGATGTATGGAAGACTACCTTCAAGTCAAAAGAAGGTCTTTTTGAATGGCTGGTCATGCCCTTTGGTTTGAAAAATTATGCACCAACTTTTATGAGGATGATGGACGATATCCTACGACCTTTACCCAATACTTTTGTAGTGGTGTATCTAGATGAAATGCTCGTCTACAACAAGACCTGAGTGGAACACTTGTAACATATTTAGCAAGTTCTGCACACACTGCGATAGCACAAACTATATGCAAAATTGGAAAAATGCTCCTTCAACATGGACATGGTCCATTACTTAGGCTACATCATTGATCAATATGGTGTGCATGTGGATCTAGCCAAGATCCAGTTCATTCATGACTCGCCAAACCCAACCACACTCACTGAACTTTGGAGCTTCTTGGGCCTCACCAATTTCTATTGCAACTTCGTGTTGGGATTCTCTCATATCGCATGGGCCCTCAGCCAAGTAACCAGGGGTGGCGGTAAGGAAAAATTTGTGCGGGGACTATCCCAACAACAAGCCTTCAATGACTTGAAGAAGCGTTTGTGCTCATCCCCAGTAATTTCATTACCATACCTGCAACATCCCTTTGAGATCAAGATAAATGCTTCAGACTATGTTGTGGGCATCGTTCTCACTCAACATGGCCACCCCGTGGCATATCATAGTGAGACACTATCATATGTTGTCAATAAGTACCCTACTTACGATAAGGAAATGTACTCCATTGTGCAACCCTGCCGCTAGTGGATACATTGCATTCTTGGGAAGGAGACAGTCATCCACATTGATCACAAGCCACTACAGTTCATGCAAACCGAAGGACAATTGCAGAAAGACTACCATCAGAAGTGGTCCGCATACTTACAACAGTTCCACCTCAACATAAACTATAAAATAGGAAGTACCAACTGAGTTGTTGACTTCCTCATCTGACCTCTAGTCACGACACTCACCACGGTGCTAGACTCTTTCAGTCATGAGACCTTCGGATGACCCCACCTCTATGAGGCAGATGTTGAATTATCCACCACCTACCAAATGTTGGGTGCAAACTCAGTGGTCGCTAATTTCCATCTTCAATATGGGTTGTTGTGCTGTATGAGCCATCTCTTTGTTCCATCAAGAGAGCGCATGAATATGATTTGGGAAGCTCACTATAGTCGGTGGCAGGACACTTTGGCGTCGAAAAGATAGTGGAAATGTTGCAAAAACATTTCTACTGGCCGAAACTTTGACAGGATGTCGCCAAGTATATCAGGTCCTGCACCACCTGCGCTATTGAAAAATCGACCACTAAGAAACAGGGCATGTACAACCCTCTTCACACCAGGGATGATTTTAAGGATGGGATTTTATTTTAAAATGTAGAAACCTTGGTGAATCTCTCTAATCGTTTATATGTCAACTATAAATGTTTCGCGATATTTTTGTAAAAATATTCAAATTTATAAGTATTTTATATAGTTTTTATAAAATTTTGGCGATTTTTAAGGTAAAATAATTTTATTCTATAGAATTTGGGTGATTCATTTTTAAAATAGTGAATCTCATTTTTGGAAAAACCATGGAAAATTAGCGCATGAGTGAAATTTAGCCCCTAAAATCATTCCTACTTCACACTCATAACAAGTCATGGGAATCCATCTCAATGGAATACATGTCGGGCCTCTGATCCACCAAGAGGGGAAATGATTTTGTTTTTGTTGTTATTGATCGATTTTCCAATATGGTGATTTTATTCACCTGCAAGAAGAACATCACAGTAGAAGCCACAACCAAGATCTTCTTTGAAAGATTATGGGTACATTTTAGGATCCCACAAACCATTATCTTAGACTATGAAAGTCAGTTCCTCATATAATTATGGTCAAGCCTATGGTCACTGTTGGATACCAAGCTCACCAAATCCACTACCTTCCACCCCCAGATAGATGGAAAAATTGAGGTCGCCAATTGGATGGTCATACATATCCTTCACATATATAATTAAAAACACCCCCACATATGGGATGAGAGTCTTCCCTATGTGCAACATAGCTACAACCAAGCCTTTCATAGCTCAACTGGCCATGTCCCCTTTCAGGTGGGGTTGGGATTCCAACCATTGGGCCCCATGGATGTTGTAGTACCCCTGGCGACCACCTCATCCGACTCATCCCCTGCTCTACCAGAAGCTGACAATTCCACCCGGTTCATTGAGTGGATCAAGCAAATCCACCAAAAGGTTTAGGATATTCTATAGAAGTCTAATTCCAAGTAAAAACATCTCCATGATCAACATCGAGTGCCACATAAGTTTCAGGTGGGTGAAAAAGTTTGGTTGCATTTGCATAAAGAATTCCTTACAGGGACCCATAGGAAGCTTCACCCACTTTGTTATGGGTCATACACCATAACCAATGTTGTGGGTTACAATGATTTTGATATCAACATTCCCTCCTTCCTTGGTTTTTATCTAGTATTCAACGTGGCTCTCCTTCGGCCATATTTCCCAGCATTATTGGACCCCTCAGAGATAACAGAGCAGTTGACACCAACATAGATAAACCTTGACTGCATGCAACCTGCATCCAGTAATCATATTGTGGACATACAGATCAAGGGCACTTGACAACAAAGGATCCATATTTATCGAGTCATCAAAGCAGGGAATCTCCTACACCAAGGCAAGTGGCTTACCCGGGGCCAAATTCAGTAGAAATTTTCTCATTTGATTGGGGAAATCAATGCAATGGAGACCATTGCTTCCTAAGGAGGGAGGATTGATCCAGGTGGATATCAGTGGCCACCCACCTATTTCACTTCCTTTAAAAATAGTTTTCCACCTTGGAAATTTTTCAGGTTCCAAACCTCCAGGCCCATTTTGAGGACCTAAACGACGTATTTTGGGGATTTGGGGCCCAAATCACTACCAGTGGAACTCACCTTGTCTAGTCGAAATTTTATATTCTTGGTTATACCTTTCCAATGGCCTATCGTGTGCTTAAAACAAATATCATATGCAAAAGTTACGACACTGGGAAGTTGATGTACTAACTTACCCAAACGGGGCCCACGTGACTTTTGGCGCTTCATCTCCTAGGGTTAGGTTTTTGGATTTCTAGGGTTTTTGACATTCCTTTTTATTTTAAAAGGCCTTCAGAGCCTCATTGTAACCATATTCTTGTGAATGAGCGCATCCATCACATTTCCTCTTAGAGATAAGTCACCACCATTCAAGAAAGCTTGTTTTCCATTGCATTTTATAGTTTCAGCTTATTTCCTTATTGAATAGAAAACCAATTTTACGGTATCTATGTTATTTTTTGTTAAGCATGTTTTAATAATATGTATTCATTTCATTCTTCTAATAAAATCTAGATCAGTGGTATCAAAGCGGTCTTCTCCTTGTTCTCTTAATGCATGTCCCCAACGAACTTAGGGTACAAAGAATTGGGTCTTGAGCTTGTTTCTATTGAGGAAAAAATCTCTCGCATGTCGAAGTGACCTCTCATGGAAGGAGAAAATAAATATGACGGGATAGGATATCCTTTCAAAAAAATTCTTAAGGAATCCCTCATTCAACAAAGGAATGAGATGATGGATAGTTTCACGCAAATCCTTCGATGACTACCAACAAGTGACACATATTACTCAAGCGGAGGCGCCGACCCCTTCAAGGTACAAATCAACTTCCACATTCCTATATTTGAAGGTCAGAGAGAGGAAAATGTTGTAGACAAGTGGTTAAATCTACTAGAAGGGTATTTTTCTTTCCATAACTTTTCAAATAGAGAAAAGATTACTTTTGTGCTCCTCAAAGTCATTCCCCGTGTCAAATATTGGTGGGAAAATTTTTGTGAGAAAAAGGAAACAGAGGAACCCTCATTATTCATAGTCATGGCCACCTAGGAATCCTTCAGGGATTGTATTAAGGAACAATACTACCCTGTCGTAAGTTATGACGACTTGTATACCAGATACACCACACTGCAACAAGAAAGAGACCAAGCAGTGCCAGAGTTCACAAATATATTCTATACCTTGCACACCAATCTGGGTATTAAAGATTCAGAGAGAAATCTAGTGCTCAAGTATGGTGTTACTCTACATAGATACATCCATACCGAAATGGAATTTCTGGACATTGCATCCTTTGGCACGACCTACCGATATGCTGTCAAAATCGAGCAAAAGCCAGAAAAGAGTGGCCCCAACCCACAGAACAAAGGACAAAGAAAAGATGGACAATATCAGGAAAACCAGTCCAAACTGCAAGCAAAGGACACTGGAAATACAAATAAAGATACCGAGAAGTGATGTGACTTCCATAAGATACCTTGTAATAACACTACTGACTGCCACTCAAGGTAGTTGCTGGTGGCCAAAGTGAAAGCCTCTGAATCAAATGTGGGTTCTGACTCTGAGTCAAAACAAAAAACAAGAATATGGGTCATTGACGCAGAACCTGGTGTTATATTTTCTACCACCCAGCTCCAACCTAGTGAACTAGACAAGCCATAAGAAGGAGACTACCTCTTCCATTCACAGATGTGGGTAAAATGCACCCCAATGCACTTCATCGTTGATAGCAGTAGCCAGAAGAACCTCATCTCAGCAGAGTTCATCAAGTGACTGGCCCTATCAACAATGTCGAACCCACAACCCTACCAAATTGTATGGCTCCGCCAAGGAAGCGATCTTCGCGTCAACCAATAGGGTCGACTATCATACGACATCAATCCCTTCAAAGACAAGATATTGTGTGATGTTTCTCCTCTCAAATTTTGTAATGTTCTTTTGGGCCAAACTTATTTATGGAAACATCATGTTGTATATGAGTCTACGCCTCGTAGTGTTATTTTTACTTTGACCAGGAAATTGTATAGGATACCCGAGGCAATCCCTCCTAGTGTTATTTCCTTGATCTCTACCAAGTAATGTAGGAAGGTCATCTCTTAGACCGAGAAATTTGTCTTCTTCGTGATTCTCTCTCAGAGTGAGTGAAAGATCACAACCACATCTATGGACTCTGCAGAATATCTCTTCACACAATAGAAGAAAGTGGATAAGGTCATGGAAGAATACTCAGATATCTTCTCCTCTACTACCGAGGTACCTTTACACTGCTAGGTCAAGCATCCCATCGATCTAACCCCAGGGGCATCTCTACCCAATCGGCCAGTCTACCACCACTCTTTATTATAAAACCAAGAGATAAAGAGGCATATCCAAGAACTTCTCCACAATGGGCACATCCATCCCATCTCATCGCCTTTTGGGAGCCCAATCATGTTGGTGCAGAAGAAAGATGGGACTTGGCAACTCTGCATTGATTACCGGGCCCTGAATAAAATCACAGTCCTAAACCGGTACCCAGTTTCTCAAATTGACGACCTCCTTGATCAACTCATGGGGGCCAAATACTTCAATAATACTGATTTGAAGTTTGGCTACCACCAGGTCCCAATAGAATAGACAAATGTATGGAAGATTGCCTTCAAGTCAAAAAAGGTCTTTTTGAATGGATGGTCATGCCCTTTGGTTTGACAAATTCTCCAACAAATTTTATGAAGATGATGGACGATATCCTATGACCGTTCACCAATAATTTCTTAGTGGTGTATCTGGATGACATCCTCATCTACAACAATACTTGGGTAGAACAATTGCAACATATTCAATAGGTTTTGCACACCCTGCGGTAGCACAAACTATATGAAAACTTGGAAAAATTGTCCTTTGGCATGGATAGGATCCATTACTTAGGCTACATCATTGATCATCATGGTGTGCATGTGCATCTAGCTAAGATCTAGGTCATCTGTGACTGGCCATCCCCAACCACACTCACTGAACTTTGGAGTTTCTTGGTCCTCGCCAATTTCTATCACAGGTTCGTGCTAGGATTATTTCATATCGCATGGGCCCTCAACCAAGTAACCAGAGGTGGTGCTAAGGAAACATTTGTGTGGGGCCTGTCCCAACAAGAAGCCTTCGATGAATTGAAGAAGCGTTTCTGCTCATCTCTAGTACTTTCGTTACCGGACTTGCAACATCCCTTTAATATCGATACAAATGATTCAGACTATGTTGTGGGTGTCGTTCTCACACAACATGGCCACCCCATGACATATCATAGTGAGACACTATCAGATGTTGTCCATAAGTAAAATACTTACGAAAAATAAATGTAATCCATTGTACAAGATTTCCGCCAGTGGAGACATTAGATTCTTTGGAAGGAGACAGTAATCCACACTAATCACAAGCCACTACAGTTCATGTAGACCCAAGGAAAATTGCAGAATGACTGCCATTAGAAGTGGTCAACATACTTATAACAGTTCCACCTGAACATCAAGAATAAAATAGAAAGTACCAAGCAATATTTTGATTGCCTTAGCTGACCTCCAGTCGTGACACTCACCATGGTGCTAGACTCTTTCGGTCGCAATACATCCAGATGGCCCCACCTCTACGAGACAGACCCTGACTTCTCCACCACCTACCAAATGTTGGGTGCCAACTCAGTGGTCAGTAATTTCCATCTTCATAATGGGTTGTTGTGTCATCTGGGCCAGCTTTGCATATCATCTATCGAGCGTGCGAATTTTATTTGGGAAGCTCACTATAGTCGGGTGGCAGGACACTTTGGCATCAAAAAGACAATGGTATTGTTACACAAACATTTATACTAGCTGAAAATTCAACAGGATATCGACAAGTATATCAAGTCCTACACTGCCTACGCTATTGAGAAACCAAGCACTAAGAAACATGGTCTGTACACCCCTATGGCTACTCCTAACAGGCCATGGGAACCCATCTCAATGGACTACATGTCGGGCCTCCCATCCACCAAGAGGGGAAATGACTGTGTTTTTGTGGTTGTTGATCACTTTTCGAAGATAATGATTCTAGCTTCCTGCAAGAAGAACATCACAACAGAAGCCACTACCAAGTTCTTCATTGAATGATTATGGGTACATTTTGGGATCCCACAAACCATTATCGTAGACCATGACAGTCAGTTCCTTAGCTCATTCTAGTCGAGCCTCTGGTCACTGCTGGATACCAAGCTCACCAAATCCATTTCCTTCCACCCATAGATAGATGGGAAAATTGAGGTCGTCAATATGATGGTCTTACATATCCTGTGAATGTACAATTAAAAACACCCCGCACATGGGATGAGAGTCTTCCCTATGTCCAACATAGCTACAACCAAGCCCTACATATTTCAACTGGCCACAACGCCTTTCAGGTAGGGTTGGGATTCCAACCATTGGTCCCCATGGATGTTACACTACCCCTGGCGACCACCTCATTTGAATTGTCCCCTCCTCCACCAGAAGATGACGAAGCCACCCAGTTCATTGAGTGGATCCAACACATCTGCCAACAAGTTTAGGATATTCTATAGAAGTCTAATTCCAGGTACAAACAACGCCATGATCAACATTGGGTTCCACATAAGTTTCAGGTGGGTCACAAAGTTTGTCTGCATTTGTAGAAAGAACGCCTTATAGGGCCCCATCAGAATATTCTCCCACTCAGTTATAGGTCGTACACCATCACCAAGGTTGTGGGTGACAATTATTTTGAGCTCAACATTCCCCCCTTCCTTGGTCTACATACAGTCTTCAACGTGGCTCTCCTTCAGCCATATTTCCCATCATTATTAAACACCTTGGACATAGAAGAACAGTTGACACCAATGGAGCTCAACCCTGAATGCATGAAAAAGGCATCTAGTGATCATATTTTGGACATGCAGATAAATGGCACTCACAACAAAGGATCCAGCATTATCAAGTTGCCAAAACATGGCAGTTGTTGCACCAAGGCAAGTGGCTCACCTGGGGCCCAATTCAGCAGAAATTTCCTCATCCGATGGGAGAACTCAATGCAATGGATACCATTGCTTCCTAAGTATGGAGGATTGATCTATGTGGATATCGGTGGCTACCCAACTATTCCACTGGCTCAAAAAATAGTTTTCAACCTTGCCATTTTTTCGACAATTTTTTGGGTTCCAAACTTCCAGGGTCATTTTGAGGCCCTAAACGATGTATTTTGGGGATTTGAGACCCTGGCTATTTCTAGGGGAACTAAATTTGGCTAGTAAAAAAATTTTCCTCTCGATTAGACCTTTCCAACGAGCTATCATTCTCCTAAAACAGATATCGTATGCAAAAGTTACGACCCCAGGAAGTTGATGTACTAACTTACCCAAACGGGGCCCACATGACTTTTGGCGATTCATCTCCTAGGGTTAGGTTTTTTGATGTCTATGGTTTTTGAAATTCCTGTTTATTGTAAAATGCCTTTAGAGCCTCATTGTAACCATATTCTGGCGAATGAGTGTAGTCATCACATCTCTTCTCAAAGACAAGCTGCCACCATTCCAACAATCTTGTTTTCCCCTACATTTTACAGTTTCAACTTATTTCCTTATTGAATAGAAAACCAGTTTTACTGTATCTATGTTATTTTGTGTTAAGGATATTTTAATAATTTGTATTCATTTCATTCTACTCATAAAATTTGGATCAGTGGTATCAGAGCGGTTTGCTCCTTCTCGTCTTAATGCATGTCCCCAATGACGTCAAGGACAAAGAATTGGATCTCGATCTTGTTTCTCTTAAGGACAAAATCTCTCACATGCCCAAGAGAAATCTCATGGAAGGAGAAAATAAATATGATGGGACAAGAGATCCTTTACAAAAGTTGCTTAAGGAATCCCTCATGCAATAGAGGAACGAGATGATGGATAGTTTCACGCAAATCCTTCGGCGGATACCAACAAGCGACGCATCTTCCTCAAGCGGAGGCTCCACCCCCTTAAAGGTACAAATTAACTTCGATATTCCTATATTTTAAGGTTATATATATGAAAATGTTGTAGACAAGCGGTTGAATCTACTAGAAGGGTATTTTTCTGTCCATAATTTTTCGAATAGAGAAAATATTACTTTTACTCTCCTCAAAGTCGTTCCCCATGTCAAATATTGGTGGGAAACTTTCTGTGAGAAAAAGGAAATAGAGGAACCCTCATTATTTACAGTCGTGACCACCTGGGAATCCTTAGGTGATGTTATTAAGGAACAATACAACCCCATCATAAGTTATGACAACTTGTATACCAAATGGAACACATTGTGGCAAGAAAGAGTCCAGGCAGTGCCAGAGTTCACAAATATCTTCCATACCTTGTGCACCAAGATAGGTATTCAAAATCGAGCAGAAGCTCAAACAAAAGATGCGGTAATTTTGTCCCAGGAACCCCTCACAGCAAAATCCAGGAAAGGGAGGCCCCAACCCATAGAACAAAGCACAAAGAAAACATGGACAGTCTCAGGAAAACTAGTCCAATCCGCAAGAAAATGACATCAGAAAGACAAAGAAAGATACCGGTAAGTGGTGTGACTTCCATAAGAGCCCTTGGCATAACACTACTAACTGTCGCTCAAAGAATTCACTGGTGGTAAAAGTGAAATCCTCTAAATCACATATGGGTTCTGAATTTGAGTCAGAACCAGAAAAGGGAAGAAGGATCATTGAAGCAGAACCTAGTTCCATCGTTTCTACCATCAAGCTTGAGCCTAGTGAACTAGACAAGATAGAAGAAGGAGAGCACCTCTTCCATTCAAATATGTGGGTAAAAGGCACTCCTCTCCACTTCATCATTGATAGCGGTATCCAGAATAATCTCATCTCAGCAAAGGTCGTCAAGCGGCTAGCCCTGCCGACAAAGTCGTACCCACAACCCTACACCATTGGATGGCTCCGCCAAGGAAGTGATCTTCACATCAACCAACAATGTCGACTGTCATATGACATGAATCCATTCAAAGATGAGGTATTGTGTGATGTTTCTCCTCTTGAAGTTTTTAATGTTCTTTTTGGCCAACCTTATTTATGGAAACATCATGCTATATATGAGTCTACACCTCATAGTTTTATTATTACTTTGAACAGAAAATTGTACAGGATACCTGAGGCAGTCCCTCCTAGTGTTATTTCCTTGATCTCTGTCAAGAAATGTAGGAAGGTCATATCTCAAACTAGGAAATTTTTCTTCTTCATGATTCTCTCTCAGAGTGAGAGAAATATATCAACAACATCTAGGGCCTCCGAAGATGATCTCTTGACACAATAGAATCAAGTGGATAAGGTCATGGAATAATACTCACATATCTTCTCCTCTCCTATCAGGGTACCTCTACACTACCAGGTCAAGCATCCCATCGATCTGACCCCAGGTGCACCGCTACCCAATGGGAAAGTCTACCATTGCTCTTTGTTGGAAGATGAGGAGATCAAGAGGAATATCCAAGAAATGCTCCACAAGGGGCACATCTGTCCCAGCTCATCCCCTTGTGGGATCCCAATCATGTTGGTGTAGAAAAAAGACAAGACCTCGCGACCGTTCCCTAAATAAAATCACAGTCTGAAACCGGTACCTAAGTCCCTGAATCGACAACCTCCTTGATCATCTCATGGAGGGAAAATACTTCAGTAAGATTGATCTAAAATCTGTCTTCCACCAGGTCCCAATAGAATAGACAAATGTATAGAAGATAATCTTCAAGTAAAAAGAAGGTCTTTTTGAATGGCTAGTCATGCCCTTTGGTTTGACAAAGGCTCCAACAACTTTTATCAGGATGATGGATTATATCCTATGACCTTTCACCAATACTTTTGTGGTGGTGTATCTGGATGACATCCTCATCTAAAACAAGACTTGGGTGGAATACTTGCAGCGTATTTAGCAAGTTATGCACACCATGTGGTAGTACACACTATACACAAACTTGGAAAAATTCTCCTTCGGCATGGACAGGGTTGATTACTTAGGCTACATCGTTGATCAACATGGTTTGCATGTGTATCCATCCACACTCGCTGAACTTCAGATCTTCTTTGGCCTTGCCAATTTCTATCATAGGTTCGTGTTGGGATTCTCTCATATCGCATAGGCCCTCGGGAAAGTAACCAGGGGTGGCGGTAAGGATAAATTTGTGTGGGGCTTGTCCTAACACAAGCCTTCAATGAATTGAAGAAATGTTTTTTCTCATCCCCAATACATTCTTTACTCGACTTGCCGCATCCCTTTGATATCGAGATAGATTCTTCAGACTATGTCATGGGCGTCATTCTCACTCAACATGACCACCCCGTGGAATATCATAGTGAGACACTATCAAATGTTTTCCATAAGTAAAATACTTACAATAAATAAATGTACTCCATTGTGCAAGCCTACCGCTATTGGATACATTAATTTCTTTGGAAGGAGACAGTCATCCACACTGATCACAAGTCACTACAGTTCATGCAAACCCAAGGCAAATTGTAGAATGACCGCCATCAAAAGTGATCAACATACTTACAACAATTCCACCTCAACATCAAGTATAAAATAGGAAGTACCAACCGAGTTGTTGACTGCCACAGCCAACCTCCAGCCGTGACACTCACCACGGTGCTAGACTCTTGTGGTCACGAGATGTCTAGATGGCCCCACCTCTATGAGAGAGACTCTGAATTCTCCACCACCTACCAAATGTTTGGTTCCAACTCAGTGGTCGCTAATTTGCATATTTAGGATGGGTTGTTGTGCCATCTGGGTCATCTCTATGTTCTATCAAGCTTCCATGCAGAGATTATTTAGGAAGCTCACTATAGTTGGGTGGCAAGAAACTTTGGCATCGAAAAGATAGTGGAAGTCCTGTAAAAACATTTGTATTGGCTGAAACTTTGACAGGATGTCAGCAATTATATCAGGTCCTACATCGCCTGCACTATTGCCAAACCGACCATTAAGAAATAAGGAATGTACACCCCTATTCTGACTCTTAACGAGTCATGGGAATCCATCTCAATGGACTACATGTCAGGCCTCCCATCCACCAAGAGGGAAAATGACTGTGTTATTTTGGTTGTTGATCGCTTTTCCAAGATGGAAATTATGGCCATTTGCAAGAAGAACATCACAACAGAATCCACTACCAAGCTCTTCTTTGAATGAGTATGGGTACATTTTTGGATCCCACAAACCATTATCTCAGATCGTGATAGTTAGTTCCTCAGCTCATTTTGGTCGATCCTCTGGTCACTGTTGGATACCAAGCTCACAAAATCCACTTCCTTCCACCCCCAGACAAATGGCCAAACTGAGATCATCAATCAGATGGTCATACATATCTTGTGCATGTACAATTCAAATCACCCCTACACATGGGATGAGAGTCTTCCCTATGTCTATCATAGCTATAACCAAGCCCTTCATAGCTCAACTAGCCACATCCCCTTTCAAGTGGGGTTGGGATTCCAACCATTGGGCCCCATAGATGTTGCACTACCCCTGGTGACCACCTTGAGCGACTCATCCCCTACTCCACTAGAAGCTGACAAAGCCACTTGGTTCTGTTAACTCCCAAAATGAAACCGTCCTTTCAGCCGAGTTTTGGGTGGATATCATAGCTTTCAGTAGTAGCTTCAAGTCATTTTTGAGTTTTTCGGTTCAGAAAATTTTTGGTTTTTTTTAGTGTCTTAGGAAATAATCGAAAATAAAGTCTTCCATTTCAAAAATACGACTGTTTGCTTTCAACAGCTAACATCACGTTTTAAGACCAATTGTGTGCTGTAGAAAGCGCTAGCTTTCAACAGCTAACTGCGTTGTTTCATCAGTTCAAGTGCTGTGGAAAGTGACGAGGCGTGAAAAGCCCGACAGACAATTCGCACGTGGCACGATACAGAGAATATTCGCTTTCGCGCTAAGAAATGTTTCTAAATGATGGGACACGTGGTTTTACTTTCAGCAGCTAAAGTATGTTTTCCTATCAAATGCCGAGCTGTGGAAAGTGTTCACTTCCCGCAACTAACAGGGTTTTCCGAAAAGACCGTAAGCTGATGAAAGTGGCAAGCGAGCCTGATGGTAGGAAAATTCTTCAACATCATAGCTGCGTGAAGCACGATCACGTGCTCATTACCCACGCACGCACGAAATTATGATTTGATCATCCCCACGTCACAACGAGATCCGACACATGCGCTGGAGGAAGCAAGCAATCATGGCAGTTTAAGTTTGTATCACTGGATATGACAGGAATTTGAAATCTTTCACAACCAACGCGCAACCATGATCACACCCGAAATGGTAAGATCGCATCCAGGGGCACAGGTACAGATGAGGTTCATAAAATCTGACACCATCAAATCGGGTAAGTCGGTATCACAGGTTTATCCCAGAATGCGTTCAAGATTTGCATTCCACCCAACTCACAAGGAGAAGCTGAGACTGCTTTCCACAGCACGGGACAAAGGGTCAACCAGGAAAGTTG
>ML793399.1:475247-496597 GCA_009831015.1 Picea engelmannii
TCACTTTATTTCAGTGTATCTTTTGTATTTGGGTACCTAACATGGCCTTGTTGTCGGGAACCATTCTTTATTTTCACCATAGTTATGTTCAGGGGGGGTGTTGGAGTTACTTCACACACACCTAGGATTTATTTTTCCTAAGGGTTTTCCTTATTTATTAGTCATAATTAGTCATTATCAAATATCCTATATTTTAGGGGAGAATATTCCACATGGAGATTATTCTCTTTCAGTTGACACTTCAGCTTGACTAATTGAGTTGAGTTTAGATGCTGCATTGGTTTTGTCACCATGCAACATTGGGATCATCACCAACTAATGTGAACTTGCCTTGGGATCATAACCAAACTGGCGCATTACCCTTGATTTCCTGAGTTAACTCCTCACTACTCTTTGTTCAATCGGTTAACTAAAGACTAGTTGACTAGTTAACTCAACTAGGTGGTAGTACACTCCTGTAACTTGCTGAGAGACTAGACTAGGTGGAAGTTCACTTCTGTAACTATTGGTGTGTGTCCAGATCACTCTAGACCACCACTATGGTGCATTGGTTCTCCTCTAGTGCACACTCCTTGAGTTATACACAGTATATCATGTGTAAATTATTCATTATTCATAACGGTTAATGAGAATTATTTCATTCTTTCTCTCCTTCTTATTCTTTCTCCAATTCTCTTTGCAAATGTGTGTATTATTGTTTATCTAGATCTATTATGTGAAGTTTCAACACATTTACAACATTGGGTGCTCAAGTATTGTGGTGTTCTGCATATATACATCCAAAAAAAAATGGAATTTCTAGACATCTCGTCCTTGGGAACGACCTACCGATATGTCGTCAAAATAGAGAAGAAGCTCAAACAAAAGACGCGACAATTTGGGCCTGGGAACCCCTCATAGAAAAATCCAAGAAAGGGTGACCCCAACCCATAGAACAAAGGACAGAGAAAATATGGACACTATCAGGACAACTAGTCCAAGTCGCAAGCAAATAATGACACTAGAAGACAAAGAAAGATACTGGAAAGTGGTGCAACTTATATAAGATCCCTTGGCATAACATTTCTGACTTATGCTCAAAGCAGTTGCTGGTGGATGAAGTGAAAGCCTCTAAATCAGATGCGGGTTCTGACTATGAGTCAGAGCTAGAAAGGGGAAGACAGATCATTGACATGGAACCCAATGCCACCGTTGCTACCACCAAGCTCCAACCTGGTGAACCAGACAATCCATAAGAAGGAGAGTGCCTCTTCCATTCACAGATGTGGGTAAAAGGCACCTCGTTGCACTTCATCATTAATAGTGGTAGCCAGAATAACCTCATCTCAGCAGAGGTTGTCAATCGGTTTTCCCTACCGACAATTTCACACCCACAACCCTACAATATTGGATGGCTCCTCCAACAAAGCGATCTCTGCATCAACAAACAATGTCGATTGTCGTACATCATAAATCCCTTTAAAGACGAGGTACTGTGTGATGTTGATCCTCTTAAAGTTTGTAATGTTCTTTTGGGCCAACCTTATTTATGGAAACTTCATGTTGTATATGAGTCTAGGCCACGTAGTGTTATTATTACTTTGAACAAGAAATTGTACATGATACCCAAGGCAGTCCCTCCTAGTGTTATTTCCTTGATCTCTTCCAAGCAATGTAGGAAGGTCATCTCTCAGACCGAGAAATTTGTTGTCTTCATGATTCTCTCTGAGACTGATTGAAAGATCACACCCACATCTAGGGCCTCCGTGGTTGATCTCTCCACACAAAAGAAGCAAGTGGATAAGTTCATGGAAGAATACTCAGATATCTTCTCCTCTCTTACCGGGGTACCTCTGTACTGTCAGGTTAAGCATCACATCGATCTAACTCTAAGAGCACCACGACCCAATGGGCCAGTCTACCACCGATCTTTGTTATAAAAGGAGGAGATCAAGAGGTAGATCCAAGAACTTATCCATAAGGGGAACATCCATCCCAGCTCATCACCTTGTGGGAGCCTAATCTTGCTGGTGCAGAAGAAATACGAGACCTGGTGAATTTGCGTTGATTATCGGGCCCTGAATAAAATCACATTCCAAAACCGGTACCCAATTCCCCGAATCGACGACCTCCTTGATCAGCTCACAGGGGACAAATACTTCAGTATTATTGATCTGAACTTTGGCTATCACCAGGTCCTAATAGAACATACAGATGCATGGAAGACTAACTTCAAGTCAAAAGAAGGTCTTTTTGAATGGTTGGTCATGCCCTTTGGTTTGAAAAATGCTCCAACAACTTTTATGAGGATGATGGATGATCTCCTATGACCTTTCACCAATACTTTTGTAGTGGTGTTTTTGGATGAAATCCTCATCTACATCAAGAATTGGGAGGAACACTTGCATCATATTCAGCAGGTTTTCCACACCCTGCGACAACACAAACTATATGAAAACTTGGAAAAATGATCCTTCGGCATGGACGTGGTCCATTACTTAGGATACATCGTTAATCAACATGGTGTGCATGTGGATCTAGCCAAGATCCAGGTCATTCATTGATCGGGATTTATGTAGGAACACAATTAAATACAAAAATACACATAAACATAGAGATGCAACAGAAATAAGACTTCATTTCATTAATAACAAATGATTGAAATATGCTTATAGACAGAATGGAAATAAACTAGCTAGGGCACTGGTAGCTTATCTCTGAGAAGAGATGTGGTGGCTACTGGCCTATGAACTATGTTACAATGAGGCTCGAAGGCCTATTATTATTGAGAAACAATGGAAAACCCTAAACATCCAAAGACCTAACCCTAGGAGATGAAACACCAAGACTATGGGCCCCATTTGGGTAAGTTGGCACATTAACTTACCGGGGACGTAACTTTGGCATACGATCTCTGTTTGACACGTTCCATACCTCGTTAGAAATATCTATCCAAGGACTACAACTTTTGGGTGAGAAAGATCTATGTGTAATCCATGTTGCTCCCCGTTTTCCCAAAAAAATTCGTTTAAGGCCTCAAAACGGCTCCGGAAGTTCAGGACCCAAAAAACTGCTAAAAATAGTAAATTGTGTGGAAACTGAAAAACTGAAAGAAGCAATGGTACGGGTCCAGGTGGAATAGGTGGGTGGCCACCAATATCCACCTGGAACATTCCTCCCCCCTTAGGAAGAAATGGTCCCCATTGCATTGAGTTCCTCCATGAGATGAGGAAACTTCTGCTGAACTTGGTCCCTAGTGAGCCACTTGCCTTGGTGAAGGAGTTGGCCTGCTTTGACAACTCGATATAGCGGTATCCTTTGTTTTTGAGTGTGATTGATCTGTGTATCCATGATCTGATTAGTTTTGGCTTGTTCCATGCAATCTGGATTTAACTCTGTTGGTGTGAGTTGTTCTTCCATGTCGGATGTGTCTAGTAGAGGTGGAAAGTAGGGCCGAAGGCGGTCCACATTGAACACTAGGTGTAGACCAAGTAATGGTGGAATGATGAGCTCAAAGTCATTTCCCCCTATATCCTTGGTGAGGGTGTACGACCCATATCAGAGTGGATGAAGCTTGCAGTGGGGTCCAGCGAGATGCTCCTTTTGCAAATGCAGCCAGACTTTGTCGCCCACCTAGAGGTTGTGTGGCACGCGATGTTGATCATGTCACTACTTGTACTTAGCATTGGCTCTGTCCAAGATGTCATGAACCTATTGTCATATGTGTTGAATGTGCTCAATGAAGTTGTTTTCCTTGTCATCCTTTGACTGGACATGAGCTGAATCTTTCTGAGTAGCCACAGATGGCATGGCTATGTCAATGGAACATAGTGGTTGGAATCCCAAGCCCACTTGAAAGGGGCTATGGCTGGTTGAGCCATGGAGAGCCTGGTTGTAGCTGTGTTGTACATAGGGGAGGCTCTCATCCCATGTGTGTGGATGCTTTGAATTGTACATGTGAAGAATGTGTACAATCATTCGGTTGATGACCTCTGTCTGGCCATCAGTTTGCAGATGGAAAGCTGTGGACTTGGTGAGCTTGGTGTCCAACATCGACCAGAGGCTGGACCAAAAAGTACTGAGGAACCTATGGTCCTGATATGAGATGATAGACTGTGGGATCCCAAAGTGTACCCACACTCATCCAAAGAAGAGTTTAGCAGCAGCTTTTGTTGTGATATTCTTCTTGCAGGCCATCATAATGGACATCTTCGAGAATCGATCGACGACCACAAAAACACAGTCATTTCCATGCTTAATAGAAGGAAGGCCCGACATGTAATCCATAGAGATGGATTCCCAAGGTCGACTGGGCGTAGGAAGCGGAGTATAGAGGCCTTGCTTCTTGATGGTCAGTTTGGCAATGGCGCAATCAGTGCAGGACTTGATGTACTTCCCGACAAATTGTCGAAGGTTTGGCCAATAGAAATACTTTTGCAGTATTGCCACAGTTTTCTTGACCTCGAAATTCCCAGTGACTCGACTGTAAAGTGCCTCCCAAATCATCTTGGCACTCTCACTTGAAGGAACACAAAGGTGTCCCAGGTGACAAAGCAGGGCATCCTAGAGGTGAAAATTGGGAACTTGCTTACGCTCCAAGAATGTATTGTATGTATGGTCGAATTCTGGATCACTTGTGTAGAGAAGTGGCCAATAGGAAGTCTCGTGCCCACAAAAGTTGAGCACAATGGTTAGCACCATGATGGGTGGTCGACTGAGGCAGTCTTCAACATTATTGGTGCTGCCTTTTTTGTACTTAATGTTCAAATGAAATTGTTGCAGGTATGTGGACCACTTCTGATGGCGATCGTTCTTCAACTTCCCTTGTGTCTGTATGAACTGTAGGGGTTGGTGGTCTGTGTGGATGACCGTTTCCTTTCCAAAAATGTAATGCTTCCATTGCTGACAAGCCTGCACAATGGAATACATTTCTTTGTCATAAGTGGGATACTTCCGGACTATGTTGAAAAGTGTCTGACTGTGATATGCCACTAGATGCCCATGTTGAGTAAGGACTACCCCAATAGCATAGTCAAAGGCATCTATCTCGATCTCAAATGGTTTTTGCAAGTCTAGTAATGTGAGCACTGGTGAAGAGAAGAGGTAATGCTTCAACTCCCCGAATGCCTTCTGTTGAGATTCAGACCAAAATAATTTTTCTTTAGCTCCTCCCTTGGTGACTTGACTCAATGGCCAAGTCATATGAGAGAATCCCAACACAAACCTGTGGTAGAAATTGGCAAGACCTAAAAAGATGCGGAGCTCTATTAGGGTGGTTGGGGCTGGCCAATCCCGAATGACTTGGATCTTTGTTGGATCCACATGCACCCCCTGCTCATCAATAATGTATCCCAGATACTGAACCTGGGTCATGCCAAAAGTGAATTTCTCCAAATTGGCACACAACTTGTGTTGCCGCAGTGTTTGGAGGACCTTTCGGATGTGGTGGAGGTGCTCTTCCCAAGTCTGGCTGAAGATCAGAATGTCATCCAAGTACACCACTATAAATGAGTTGGTGATTGGACGCAGGATGTCATCCATTAGCCTCATGAAGGTTGCAGGGGCATTCGTCAACCCAAAAGGCATGAACAACCATTCGAAAAGGCCCTCCTTGGATTTGAATGCAGCCTTCCACACATCAGAGGGTTCGATTGGTACCTGGTGATACCCAGACTTCAAGTCGATCTTGCTGAAATATTTCTCCCCCTTGAGTTGGTCCAGAAGGTCATCAATCTATGGGATCGGTTACCTATTATGGACAGTGATCTTGTTTTGTGCCCAATAGTCAATGCAGAGTCTCCAAGTCCCATCCTTCTTCTGCACCAACACGATCAAGCTCCCACAGGGTGATGAACTCGGCCGGATGTAACCTTTCTACAATAGCTCCTGAATCTACCTCTTGATTTTGTCATTCTCTAGAACAGAGCAATGATAGATGGGTCCATTGGGCAACATCTCACCTGGAATCAGATCAATGGGGTGCTTGACCTGGTAGTGTAGAGGCACCCCTGCGGGGGAGGTGAAGATGTCCTCGTACTCCTCCACAAACTTATCCATCTATTTTTTTCATGCAGCGGGGCCCTATCTAGAGGTCATAGCCATAGTATTCCTCTTTCCCTGAGGGTGGATCATCAGGAAAACAAATTTCCTAGTTTTGGAAATGAGCTTACTGCATTGTTTTGCAGTAACCAAAGAGATGGTGGTAGGCGGTGCTATCTCTGCTATCCTGTACAACTTATTGCCCAAAGTGATAATAATAGCACAAGTCCTAGACTCATGCACAGCATGTCACTTCCACAAGTATGGTTGGCCTAATAATACATCAAAAACATCAATAGGAGCAATGTCACATAATATCTCATTTGTGAAGGGATTGATGCTATAGGGAAGGCGACATTGTTGACTGACGTGGAGGTCTCGTCCTTGGTGCAACCATCCGATGGTGTATGGTTGTGGGTGTGTTGTGGTTGGCAAGCCCAACCACTTCATGACCTCTATCGAGTTGAGGTTCTTCTAGCTCTCGCTATCAATAATGAACTATAATGGGGAACCCTTTACCCACATCTTGGAATGGAAGAGTCACTCTTCCTCCTCTGGATATTTTGGTTCCTCCTTTTGGATCTTCATGGTGGAAATGGTGGCATTGGGCTCCGCATCAATAATTTGCTTCCCCCTATCATTCCCCTTGTCAGGTTCAGATTCAAAGTCAGAGCATGCATCTAATTCAACAACCTTCAACTCGGCTACCAGTGACTACTTGGCCCGACACTCACTTGTGTTGTGAGTGGAGCTCTTATGGAACTCACACCACTTCCCCGTGTCCTCTTTTGGCTTCATGGTGCTGTTCTTTTCTTTTGGTTTTGGCAGGTTGTCCTGGGCTACCATGCCTCGGCTTGGTCTTTTTTTCTGTGTTTTGGGGGTACCTTTCCCTTGCTTCTGATTTGCAGACCCAAAGTCTCGCCTCTTCTGTTTGAACTTCTACTCAATCTTGGCAGCATATCGGTATGCCACACCAAGTGAAGAGATGTCAAGCAACTCCATTTCCTCCTGAATGTATCTGTGTAGACAACTGTGGTACTTTAACACCAAATGTTTCTCTGAATCTTTGATACCCAACTTTGTGCGTAGGGTATCAAACAGATTCGTCATCTCATGCACATCTTGGTCCCTTTGTTGCCGCAACGTAGTCCATTGTATGTATTATTCCTTGATGGCGTCTCGGAAAGAATTCCAAGTGGGTGCGGCCGAGAACAAATAGGGTTCTCCCTCATCCTGTTGCTCCGAGTAGGTTTCCTACCAGTCCTTGACATCGAGGGAGGCTTTGAGGAGTGCAAAAATAATCTTTTCTCGGTCGGAAAAGTCATGAACCGAGAAATATCCTTCTAATAGATTCAACCATCTATCTACGACATCTGCATCTATTTGGCCCTCAAATATGGGAATGTAAAAGTTTACTTGTACCTTAAAAGGAGTGGCACCTCCAGAGTGGTTGTTGGATGTCGATGCGCCGCCAGTGGGAATCCGTTGAAGAATCTGGGAAAAGTTGTCCATCATCGCATTCCTTTGTTTCTTGAGGGCCTCCTTGAGCAACATTTTGATAGGATCTCCTACTCCCTCATCTTTCTTTTCTTCCCCCATGGGTATTCCTCGGGGTTTGTGAGGCTGATCTTGCAAAGGTTCAACGAGATCGAGCCCCAACTCCTTATACCCTGACCTCGTTGGGGACATGCAAAGAAGGATCAAGAATGAGAAGACTGCTTTAATACCACTGATTCGGATTTATGTAGGAACACAATGAAATACAAAAATACACATAAACACAGAGATGCAGCGGAAATAAGACTTCATTTCATTAATAACAAATGACTGAAATATGCTTACAGACAAAATGGAAATAAACTAGCTAGGGCACTGGTAGCTTATCTCTGAGAAGACATGTGGCAGCTACTAGCCTCAGAACTATGTTACAATGAGGCTCGAAGGCCTATTATTATTGAGAAACAATGGGAAAACCTAAACATCCAAATACATAACCCTAGGAGATGAAATGCCAAGACTATGGGCCCCATTTGGGTAAGTTGGTACATTAACTTCCTGGGGACGTAACTTTGGCTTACAATCTCTGTTTGATGTGTTCCATGCCTCGTTAGAAATATCTGTCCGAGGACTACAAATTTTGGGTGAGAAACATCATTCTACGATCCACATTTCTCCCCGTTTTCCAAAAAATCATTGTTTAAGGCCTCAAAACGACTCTGGAAGTTCAGCACCCGAAAAACTGCTAAAAATAGTAAACTATGCGGAAACTGAAAAACTGAAAGAAGCAATGGTGGGGGTCTAGGTGGAATAGGTGGGTGGCCACCAATATCCACCTAGATCATTTGTGACTGGCCAGCCCCAACCACACTCACTGAACTTAGAAGCTTCTTGGGCCTCTCCAATTTCTATCGTAAGTTTGTGTTGCGATTCTCTCATATCGCATGGGCCCTCAGCCAAGTAACCAGGGGTGGTGTTAAGGAAAACTTTGTGTGGGGCCTGTCCCAACAACAATCCTTCGATGAATTGAAGAACTATTTGTGCTCATCCCTGGTAATTTCATTACTGTACTTGCAACATACCTTTGAGATCGAGACATATGCTTCAGACTAGGCTAGGGGTGTCGTTCTCACTCAACATGGCCACCCCATGACATATCATAGTGAGACACTATCAGATGGTGTTCGTAAGTACCCTACTTACGAAAAAGAAATGTAATACATTGTGTAATCCTGCCACCAGTGGAGACATTACATTCTTTGAAAGGAGATAGTCATCCACATTGATCACAAGCCACTACAATTCATGCAGACCCAAGCTAAATTGTAGAAAGACTGCCATCAGAAGTGGTCAACATACTTACAACAGTTCCACCTCAACATCAAGTATAAAATAGGAAGTACCAAATGAGTTTTTGACTACCTCAACCCACCTTCAATCATGGCACTAACCACAGTTCTAGACTCTTGCGGTCACGATACCTTTGGATGGCCCCACCTCTACGAGAAATACCCTGACTTCTCCACCACCTACCAAATGTTGGACACCAACTTAGTGGTCGCTAATTTTCATCTTCGAGACGAGATTTTGTGTCGTCTCAGACATATCTTCATTCCATCAAGCGAGTGCACAAAGCTTATTTGGGAATCTCACTACAGTCATGTGGCAGGACACTTTGGCGTTGAAAAGACAGTGGGAGTGCTGCAAAAACATTTCTACTGGACGAAACCTCGACAGGATATCAACAAGTATATCAGGTCCTACACTGCTTGCACTATTTCCAAACTGACCACTAAGAAACAGGGCATGTACACCCCTCTTCCTACTCCTAACAGGTCATGGGAATCCATCTCAATGGACTACATGTTGGGCCTCCCATCCACCAAGAGGGGAAATGACTGTGCTTTTGTCATTGTTGATCGCTTTTCCAAGATGGTGATTCTAGCCGCCTACAAGAAGAACATCACAACAGAAGCCAATTCCAAGCTCTTCTTTGAACAAGTATGGGTACATTTTAGGATCCCACAAACCATTATATCAGACTGTGACAGTTGGTTCCTCATATTTGTTATCCACAATTTTGGTCATTATGATGATGTTATGATAATGTAATGATGATTGGAAAATCAAGCTCTTCAATAAGAATACTTTCTTGAGAAAAGTTGCGCTTGTCTTCTTCCAGAAACTATGTTTTACAAGAAGTTCCCAGGCTGCCTATATAGCTGCCTGCGATAATCCTTAATTCTCGCAGGCTGCATTGATCTAGGGTGTGGATAGCCCGCACTGTACTCATGGTCAGGGTGCGAACATGTCTTTAAAGAGGAAAAAGATGAAGTTCTCGAGCCTTCTAGAAGAGAATCTTCGAGAAGCATGAGTTGGCTAACGAATGGTTGTTCCAATACTCGCATTCCAGATATCTTGGGATCATTTTCTATCCAAGTAACCAAATTATCTTCTCCTATATATTGAGGAGGTAGCTCATGGAAAAGGTTAATTAGAAGCAAGCTAGCAAGAGATTGATGGGAGAATTGTTGAATGCCTGTATTAAGGATTGATGCTACAACAGCAAGAGACTACATCAAGGTCATCACAAGTGGTTGATTTTCTTCATGCATGAGCAAGTGTGTGTGTCAGAACTAGGAGCCATCGAAAGGGGACCTACGACATCAAGGCTCAGGTTGTAAGTTTCACTTTCAATTAATTCAATACAGTAATATGTCCCTTTCCCATAAAGATGATGTCACTTTATTACATGATTCCTTGATCACATGTATAGACTAGCTATTGAATATATTAATCTGCCTTTACTTCGATTGGTCTGTTTTGTCGTGATCTGAACGGGGCAAGAGCATTGGAGCGAAGCTTGGAACAACAGAGACCTAGGAAAGTGTTCATAAGGTATGTTCATAATCCTTATCTCTTAGTTCACTCAATAGGCTTGATCTAGGGAAAGAGTAGTATTCTGTTCTGTTTTGTTCTAGATCCAGGTGGATCTAGGGAGATCGGTTCGTGTCCGCACTTACGGATTAATCCTTAAACAAAATTGGCAACTCCGCTGGGGACTTTATCCCTTTGTCTTTTTGGTTTTTTGAACTTTCTATGGCCGTTTTCTCTATTTTGATTATTCTCCTGTTTTGTTAGTGTTTGAGTCCTCAGGATACCCTTAGGGACCTTCTGGGTCTATAAGCCAGTTTGGATTTTACTTGCTTTTTCGAAATTTTCATTAGTTTCAGGGATTCCCGCACTGTACCTATTGATAGCCTGCGAGAACCTTGAAAGTTCACATTCTACATATATATTCCAGTGCGAATTGTTCGCATTCTGCATTGAAGTGGCCTGCGAGAATACTACATTCTCACACTGTGTCCAAGGCTTGCCTGCGGGCAGATTTTGAAAATTTTTTGAAATCAAGTTTTGACTTTGTCAATTGCTCAGAACAGTTGATTTGTGTCTTTTTGGCTTACTGGATCATTGAATTATACACCTCTTGCTTTAATTTGCTTGCTGTAAGAGATTTAGGGTTTCTAGGTCTTCTTTGCTTTTGGTAGCTTAACTTTCTTTTCTTGGCTCTGTTTGGCATTTTCTTTCTCTCTGATTTCTGGAGTTGGATGTGTCTGTGTGGATGAGAACCAGTGATTGGTAGAGGGTTAAGTACTTGTGGTTTTCTCTTTTGCTTGGTAGTTCGTAAGAACATTTTTCATTTGCTTTGGGAAAACTCATTGGTTTGGTTTTTGTTTTTACTTTCATTGAAAGAAGTGACTGGGTTGTTATTGTTGATTCTTCATAATTTGATTTTCTTTTCTCGTTAATCAGATTTCTTCTTGGAAAGTGAACAATATGTTTTCTTTCAAGTTCTTGTTTTTGTCATTTTGAAAACATTGAAAATCTAGTTTTAGAGCTTATTGAAGTATTGAAAAAGACATTTAGAGTTTGTTATTTGATACATGATTACTTGCATTGACATCTGAAAAGAAATTGAGCTTTGCATTTGCATTGTAGTATTGTGATTGATTCGGAAAAAACTCTCTCTCCCCCATAGCTAGGATTCATGGAATGAAAAATATTATATTTAATCATTGTCCTTGCATTACTTGGGTCAGAGTCACATATCATGAGTTTCGCTTCCGTTAACTTTGAGTAATTAACAGCCTTTAAGAATATTGCGTAATCTTAAAATCAATCTAGTAACTTTTTCTAGGGCTCTTTACACCAACATATTAGCTAGGATAGTGCTTTGGAGTAGGAAGAGAGACACACTCTCCATAAGCTCGAAAACAAACAATAGGATCTTGAGTTAGGGAGTGTAAAATCCATTGGCAGCATATTGTCCTGGGATGCCCTTCTAACACAAGGGTTAACCACTAGGTCGCATTGGTGTTGGTAGAGTTACTAACCCTGCTTTGTTGACATCGGTGTAGAGATTGCACGTATTACGGGGATCACTCCGAGGTATACCCACAATTATGAGTGGAAACCTTTGAGTTGGTTTCGGGCTTGATACCCTGCCCTTGCATGTGGATCAGACTGACGACTATTCCCCCAGGCTATACTGTTGTCTGTGGTGACCTTAGTGGCCTTTATCTCTAGGTTCTTACCCAAGGTGACTGTGGAGGGGAAAGTCTTCACGGTACCTGGAATCGACGTTGATCAAACTCACTCGGGCTCCTTGGAGGGTATACCCACGATTATGTGTGGGATCTTGCACCAGGGCGTAAGTCTGTTAAGCAGGTCGTCAACGTAAATTTTCCACCTTAGCCCCACCCCTTCTCGTCTCGTTGTTGCGACGTTGGATTTCATCACCAACTAGTGGCTCCAAAATTAGAAGGTATTGTTTTCTTGGTGATTGCCTCTTAGTTTTTGTTTACTAGTGTGTGCTGATTATTTCTCAAAGTTGACCATAGAATTTTCGTTGGGGAATTTAATACTTGTTTACAATTGCTCCCCCACGACATTCACGTAGGATGCAAGGTTTGTCCTTGGAACATCCGGAAGCTTCACAACCTTTGCACACCGCTACACCTGAGGGTACACCTGAGGACTCTCCTCGTCCGGGTGAAATTCCCCTTGTTACTCTACCACACGTGGACATAAGTGACGTCCCAGAAGTTTTTACACCACCTCCACAAGTAGAATCCACTGATCCTCTTGCTGACTTTTGGATTACTAATACTATAGAGGACTACCGCATTCGTCGTGGTGAATAACCTGTTGGACGATTAAATCCTTCTGTAGAGACTCTTGTTACCTCCTCTAAATCAACCGCTGGGCCTTCTCATGGTGTAGTAGGCCAAGATCCTTTTTGGTATGGTAATTTCCGACGGGTTCTTTTTGGCACTGAGTCATCTCCTGTCTACGAAATCAACCCTCTTGTGTCTCCTGAACCAGAGTCTGCACCAGAGACTACAACTTATCGTTTTGTTCTTCCTCCCGAGATGGCCCATCTCGCAATTACTACGAGTGTCCAAACCGGGGTTACTGCAGCTACTCTCCCTCCTATTAATACCCAGAGAATACCTGAGGTTAACCCAAATTTACCCCCTGGTGACCATGTGCTGAATCCTTCATTGAATGTTCCTCATCCAACACCTCCACAAACCCCGACTGGTTCACTAGGTGGTCCTCAGTTTCCTGGGCATCCTATTCCCGGTTTCATCCCGACACTCCCTCCTCAATTTTTTGGCAATCCTAACCCTATTGGCACTGTCCCGATCACTACAACTATCCCGAATGTTGCACCAATTGTTCAGGTTCCCGATGGTGGATAGGGTGGTACAGTTACGTTTCCTTTTCCCAGACACAACCCAATTACTGTCCAACCTATGGTTGGCACACAACTTCCGGGGGGAACTGTACCTACGGTAGGCGGTCCAACCTCACCCTTTGGACAAAACATACCTCCTGCATTGGCCCAATATTGGCAACAACTTTTACAAAACGTATCTCTTGCTGGGGGGCAAGCAACAGTCCCCCCTGTAGGTCAACCATATCCAGGTGTGACTAATCCTATTTGGGGTTCAAGTCAGACTTCTCAACCTCGGGTCCCTGCCCAAACTCAAGGTTACAATCCTTGGGGCTACTACCCTATCCAGCCACCACCGAACCAACCCGGAGCTTCCCTCTTCGGGAAGTCTGCTTATGCTCCTACTGGTCTGCCGACGGGGCTTCCACCCCAAAGCCACCAGTATCCGCAAGTGAACCGACAGTTGTCGTTTCTTGCTACCTTGGACTTGCCGGATTTGTCTAGGATCCTGAATGATCCTATTCGTCACTCTCCTCAATGGCCTGCTATCCCTGCCAAACTTCCATCGGATATTCCAAAATTCGATGGCAAGCCGGGAGAGGACCCAAATAATCATGTCATGACTTTTCACTTATGGTGTTCGTCCAACTCTCTGTTGGATGACTCCATTCGTCTTCGTCTTTTTCAGAGAACTCTTACTGGTCCCGCTGCGAAGTGGTACATTGAATTACCATGAGGTTTCTTCTTCGATTTTAACACCCTGGCTATGGCTTTTCTTACACACTACCAGTTACCGATTCGATATGATACTGGGACTGAGATTTTAACTTCTTTTAAACAATATAAACGCACTCATATCTTGGATAATATATATGAGTGGAGACGGCGATGACGTCTCATCAAGCTTGAGCTCCCTGATCAGTTACTGGCTGAGTGGTTCACGAAATATTTTGTGAACGAGATTGGTAAAGAAATCACCATGGGTGGAATTGTCACGGAGGAGCAGGCTATAAGTCGTTCTCAGTATCTTGATCTCGTTTATTCGCAAACGGGAACATTGTACGATTTGTTACCTGACCTACCCCGTCCTGGTACTTCCAGCGCTTCAACTACTCCAGCTGCCTCGCATGCAGCTGATGGTGTGATTGGGACTACTCATACCCACTCACACTCCGTTTCAACCACAACCCCTAAACCCACCTCTTCTAATGTTCAGAATGTTGTTCAATCTACACCGACCGGAAAGAATAAATCAAAGAAAGGGAGAGGCAAGAATAAGGGGGGTAAAAATAATAATCCAACCGAACCAACTCCAAATGCTCCTGTTGAAGAGCGGGATAAACGCAAACCACGGTATCCTTGCCTTATCTGCGGCGATGATCACTATACAAAGGATTGTCCTAGACGTGCCGAAGTCTCTAAGTTCCTTCAAGGAACACCAAAACCACCCACACCGGTTGTCTTGTCTCAACCTTTCCCGTCTCAGCAACAGGCTTCGTTGGTCATTCATGACCAAACTTCTACTTCCTCCACATCATATGTTTTGATGTGCTCCAGTGATTCTAAGAAGAATGACGTTGCAATTGCAACTAGAGATAAAGACTATACTCCTTCTAAGGAGAAGGTTGACGATTTACCTCCTGATCTGGTACAAGCTTCTCCACTGCATCCACCTACGAACGGTCCTCTTCATCTCGAAAGACCGAGTCTTGATACAGTCCTACGACCCCCGAAAGGTGTTTTTCGCAAGTCGGATTTTAATCCTCATGCTCGTGCGGCCCAGAACTATAGTATAGTGGAAGACCTGGCCCAAGCACCTTCAGCGATGTCTGCCCTTGAGGTCCTTCAGTCTTGTCCTGCACAACGAAGGGCCCTGTTGAAAGCTATAGGTGGAATTGACCCTACAGATTCAAATTTGATAGTCTTTGACTTGGACGAGCATGTTCCAAGGTTGCCCGCTCAGCTCGCTTTTTAGATACAAGTTATTGTCGCAGACAAAAGCATTTGTCGGACAGTTGTTGATGAGGGGGCCTCTACGTGTGTAATGTCTCTTACTTGTTGGAAAGCCATTGGCTCTCCTTCGTTAACGGAATCACAGAATACTCTGAAAGCCTTTAATGGCTCTGGTTTTAAGCCTTACGACGTTCTTTCCGCATTTCCTGTCACTCTCGAAGGTAAGATCGTCCAAGTTGAAGTGGAGGTTTTCGATTCTCCCTTAGATTATAACCTTCTTCTAGGTCGTAGCTGGGTAGATTCCATGCGCGTTGTTGTATCAACGCTTTTCCGTGTCTTACGATTTCCTCACCAGGGAAAAGTTGTTACAGTTTACCAACTTTCCTTCTCTAATTCAGATACTCGCACGGGGAACGTGTCGTTCATAGCTAAAACCCCGTCAGGTTACGAGAATGTTGGAGTCGGTCTTTTAAAAGACTCTTCGTTAATGGGTACTTTTCCCATACCACCGACACACGATATTCTTCGCCCGTCAGTAGCTTCGACTAATATGATCTCCACCATTCCTTATGAACTTCCGGTGTCTTTTGACCCTTGGATAGTCCCTGACCCTGGAGATCATGCTCGTTTCGGCGATGTTATGTCGTTAAGTCCGATTGAGTCTGCCTATCACGCGATTCAGTCAGCAACATCTTCTACATCCTCTCCGAAGGAGTTGTCTCCTGATCCTTTCCGTGTCGTTTTTCCCACTGACTAGATGATCATGTCCGTCATGGCCGATACACCTTGGGACGATGGGCATCATTGTTCCATTCTGTTTCTGGAACAACATACTCTAGAGAATTATCAATGGATTTCGACTTCGTCGACCGTTGTTGTCACCATGACCGTTCCCGGATCTACACAAGATGTGTTTGCAGAAGGGAACCTAAGTAATATTTCTCCTACGATTCCCATTGATATTTCAGTGAAACCTGGAATAGTTGATAATGTTCACATTGGAGCTTCGTGTTCTCCAGGGGAAATTGTCACTTATACTGCGTTATTCAAGGAATTTCATGATGTTTTTGCCTGGAGTTACGAAGAGATGCCGGGTATCGACCCGTCTATCGTTGTGCATGAGATCAAAACGTACCTTGGAGCTAAACCAGTACGGCAGCGCCTCCGTCCTGTCCATCCACATAAAGTGGAAGCCATTAAACTCGAAGTTGAAAAACTTCTGAAAGCCAGTTTTATCTACCCCGTGGCTTTGACAGAATGGGTTTCCAACCCAGTGCCAATTGATAAGAAAGGTGGAAGTATACGTGTTTGTGTCGATTATCGGGATATTAACAAAGCTTGTCCTAAGGACAAATTTCCGACCCCGTTCGTCGACCAGATCGTTGATGACTGTGTCGGTAGAGAAATATTTTCCCTCATGGATGGATTTTCCAGTTACAACCAAATTAACATCGCTCCGGAGGACCAACATAAAACTGCATTTATTTGTACTTGGGGTACTTTTGCCTACACAAAACTTCTGTTCGGTTTGAAGAACGCAGGTGCCACGTTTCAACATGCAATGTCTTATGCTTTCCACGATATAAAGAATATCGTTCAACCTTACTTGGACGATTTGTCGGCTCATTCTCTACGCCGAGTCGATCACCCTACTCATCTCCGAGCAATTTTCATTCGTTGTCGGTTCTATCGCATTCATCTAAATCCACATAAGTGTGTTTTTTGCGTCGAGTCCGGCCGTCTTCTCGGTTTCATTGTTTCACGTCAGGGGATCCGGGTGGATCCGATTAAGGTTGAGGCGATTCTCAATCTTCCTCCTCCTTCTTCACTGCGCCAGTTACAAAGTTTGCAGGGGAAAGCAAACTTTCTTCGTCGGTTTGTCCCGAATTACGCCGAGATTACTCGTGGTTTCACACGTCTTTTAAAGAAAGGTGCAATGTTTGTTTGGGATAAAATTGCCAACAACGCTTTCGAAGCTCTAAAGTTGTCCCTTACAAAAGCTCCTCTTCTTTTTCCTCCGGATTATAGTAGGGATTACTTTCTTTATTTAGCAGTGTCTGAGTATACCATCGGTATGGTCCTTGTTCAAGAGGATGATAACCACGATGAACATGTTATATATTACTTGAGTAGAAGTCTATCATCAATGGAAGTCAAGTACCAACATGTTGAGAAACTAGCTTTGGCTATTGTTCAAGCAGTCCAACGATTTCGTCATTATATTTTGTACAAAAAAACTATTTTGATTTCACATTGTAACCCCATGCAACATATATTGACACGTCAATTGTTGGGGGGCAAGTAGTCCAAGTGGATAGTTATTCTCTAGGAGTTCGACTTGGAATTTGATCGCGCCACGTCGAAGAAATCACTAGTCTTTGCTGAGTTAATTTGTGATTTCCCCCACCCTTCCATGGAAAGTGTAGTCGTTGGTTCGTTACCTGACGAATCACTTTTCCTTATTAGTACCGATGATATTTGGTACGGAGATATCATTATATATCTCCAAACTCAAACTTTTCGGCCTGCTTTGTCCAGTAATGAACGACGTCGCATACGTTATCAGGATCGCCAATACATTATCCTCGGCGATACTCTTTACCGCCGAGGCATTGACTCTGTCTTTCGACGTTGTTTAACCTTTGACGAAGCTGAGAAAGCTTTGAATGACTGCCATTCTAGAGCATGTGGTGGTCATATGTTTGGGTATGCTACTGCCCAGAAGATCTTATGTGCAGGATACTTTTGGCCTTCTTTGTTCCATGATTGCATTACTGTTGTCCAGAAGTGTCATGCCTGCCAGACCTATCAACAGAAGATTCGGTCGCATCTCGCTCCACTTCATCCTGTAGTCTCCGTAGGTCCTTTTGCTAAATGGGGCATTGATTTTATGAAATGTCACCCTCACTCGGTCGGGGGGGCATGGCTATATTATTGTAGCTGTTGATTATTTCACAAAGTGGGCCGAGGCAATGCCGACATTCGATAATACTAGGAAGACTGCAGCACTATTTCTGTTCAACCATGTCATCACTCGTTTTGGTGTCCCACAAGCTATCGTTACCGATCACGGTAGTCATTTTAGGAATTATATGATGTCAGAACTTACAGAGAAGTTGGGCCTTTGTCATGACAGCTCAACACCTTATTATCCACAGGCTAATGGCCAGGTCGAAGCTATCAATAAGGTTCTCATAACTATGATTCGATGGATGATAGGGATACATAAGACTAGCTGGCACACGATGTTGTTTTCAGCATTGTGGGCGTATCGGACATCGGTTAAATCCGCCACGGGATTTACACCATTTCGTTTAGTTTATGGCATGGAAGCCATTCTACCGATATAATGCGAAATACCTTCCTTAAAGCTAGTCGTAGAACACTTACCCAATACTTCTGCAGAAGAAGAACGTCTGTTGTATTTGATGCGATTAGACGAGACCCGATGTGATGCCACTTTGGTGATAGAAGCCCAAAAGAAACGCGTTAAGGCACAATATGACAAGCATGTCAAGCCTCGCGTGTTCTCTGAAGGAGATCTTGTTCTTCTGTATGAACAAGATAAATATGTCCTAGGAGCTAGGAAATTTGAACCTATGTGGCGTGGTCCCTACATTGTCAGTAAAGTTTTGGATAAGGGAGCATATGAACTAGTGGATTATGATGGTGTACCTTTGAGTGAACCCAGAAATGGGTTGTACTTAAAGAAGTACTATGCATAAGTTATTTGTGCATGAGTTCTTGTATTTTATGTATCATACTGCGTGTGTGACTGCGTGTGTGTTACTTTAGTTTTTCTTTTGACATTATTTGGTCTCTGCCCTTACGTGACGTTGTGTTTGGTTGTCAGATGTCGGAGTATTCGCTACCTTATATTGGCTTCACCGACGGTGCTAGTTGTAGCACTCGGAACCTAGCTTCCGCTGCATGGGCAATCTATGCCCCGACAAACGAACTAATATCTATACGAGGTATATGTCTTGTCCGAGCAACCAACAATATCGCAGAGTATAGCGCCATTGTTGAATTATTGGTTGATGCTATTTCTCTTGGGATTCGTCATTTGGTTGTCCGACTGGACTCGTAGTTGGTAGTACTACAGCTCAGTAATGTATACTCTATTTGAAGCCCTACTCTATTAAGGGTATATTTGTGGATTCGCCTCTTGGAACGATATTTTGATCACATTGAATATCAACACATTCCTAGAAGTCTTAATACATTGACAGATGCTTTAGCTAATTATGTATTGGACAGGCATTTGAACAATTTATAAAATCAAACACATTAAAATGTACACAATGTAAAGTAAGCCGGTAGAAACCATGTATATATATATAACGATCAAAGTTTGTTTTTACAAAATGTGTCCGAAGACCAAAATATCAAAATGAAGCTCCTGGCTTCTACAAAAAGTGACATCACTAGTGATGTTCACGATAGCATGCTAAGGTCCTAGCAACTCTACGGAGAAAAAGACCCATAGAGGTAGAGACTCCCACGGTGTGACGTTGATCGCGTCGTGGGATCTCCTCCAGAGGCATCTCTGGAACATCGGCCATCAAACCCTCTAAGTTTTTCTCCACTGTAAGATATTCCTCAGCATACTGGGGGACTGGAACTGCTGCCTCTCCTCGACGTTGAACAGGAGAACTACCAGCAGGTCTATATGCTCCCACATCTATGTTATCAACAAGATTTTGGTGTTAGTCTTCGGATAAAACATAAAACCAAAAACATTTAATATGATGAAAATACAAAAACATCTAAAAAGTTAAAAGTTGGTGTACTTCTTACTAATATTTCCCCACTGTGCATCTTCAGGAAGGACAAGGTCAGGATCACCGCGAAATTCCAAACCAGCATACGCATAATCCTCTATCATCAAAACTTGTCCTTGGAGCCAGTTGAAAAAATGGTCGTCATACCTGACGATCAGTCCTGTCACATGTCTAGTCATGAGCTGGCACCAACGTAACATCCGTGGGTCCCTGGGACCCGGAAACTGCCAATCTGCCTGAAGCCTATATACTGGGACCCTCTCACAGAAGAAGGACACTAGCAGCGATCCATAACCAAACTTCTTTATATTTCCACCCCTGCATTTGGTCAGTTGTTTCTTGAGGCTGCGTAACACTACGTCGGCCCAGTTGAAGACCCAGGGCTCGACACACTCTAGAGCATACTGAAAATAGCTCTGTAGAGCCATATGCGGGGCAGCACTTCCCGCCATCCGAGCTTTGGTGAAGAGTATGGTATGGAGAGTGATATCAGTCACTCCCCAAATAGCCACCTTCCCATCCCGACGTTCAGCCTCAGGCACGCAATATTGTCTGCAATACTCGCTCATTTTCAAACCCCCTCTTCGGTTACCAGTCAAACTGACATAAGAACCTCGTCTTGACAACCTAGTCAGGAAATAGATATCCTCAATGTCGATCATCAAAGTGTGGGCACCGACATTAAAAACCTGTTGATCTGGATCCCACATCCAGACTAAATGTTCCAACAATCGAACCTAGGCTCTCATGCCCGGTATGCGGAAATACTTTAGGAGACCGCAATCTCTTAAAGCGGCAATGGTTTGAGGGTGATTTTCGGCGGTGGCATTGTCTTCTTCGTGCTCTCGTTCCCTCCATTCAAGCACCATAGCGATAGTTATTAACCTGCATGGCAACCATATAAAGATAATTAGTAATCTAAAATATGAGAAAATTGGTTTTATTGGCTAAAATATCACACAAAAATTTAACTCTGCGCTGTTCGCAGGTGGAGTATAACGCACAGTGCGGATTTCCTGCACTCTACCTTAAGCCCACCTGCGGGAATAAGGACTTCTCGCAGGCCCCGTATGGGTGGCCTGCAAGAATCCTTTCACGCGCATAGGGTTTCAAAACTCAACCAACAACTTAATTTTTAACCATTAAAATCATGAAATAGAACCATGCAAAGAAAGAGAATGGAGTACTTACCAATCTGATCCAGACGGTTCGTGAAATGATGCCCCGAAGCTCCCAAAAATCGACGATGAAGATCGGAGGTAAAATGGAAGTTTTTGCACTACAATGGTAAATGGGTAAAACAATATGGTAAAAATGAATGGTAAATTTGTTTTATTTACTTTTTACCATAATAAAAG
>ML793399.1:496671-531108 GCA_009831015.1 Picea engelmannii
CCGAAGCTCCCAAAAATCGACGATGAAGATCGGAGGTAAAATGGAAGTTTTTGCACTACAATGGTAAATGGGTAAAACAATATGGTAAAAATGAATGGTAAATTTGTTTTATTTACTTTTTACCATAATAAAAGTGGGTTTTTCATATTTATTCACTATTTTGCCCTAATTTCTAATACGAAAGTGAGTAAAATGACTTGCAGGTACCCAATGCAGATGATTATGGACAAAAAACTTTTGCGATATGATGAATTTTTGTTTGTTTCCTATGGTTTTGATCTAAAAACCTCAAGTACCTTTTATCCATTCTTGCACTTGCAAAAAACACGAGAACGTGATCGAGTGTTGTTTTATCCCTTTTCCGGGCTCGCTGTGGTCACACGAAAAAGGAACCCCCCTGGAGTTATCTTTAATCTCTTTTCAGACTCTCTAAATAGGAAAAGATTGCCGAGCAACCTTGCTATTTTCACGCTCGATAAAGTATTTGAAGTATGCGTCCTTCGAGCGATAGTTTAACCCTTTTTCAGTCTCGTTGGACTATTGTACGAAAAAGGCACTGAGAGAGTTCCCTTTTGAGTTTTTTTCCAAACTCTATAATCTCGAAAAACCTTTGAGTTTTCTTTCTCTAGACTCATAAAACAAACATTGAAAGACCCATATGGGACATGAGTTTTCTTTAAGCATTTTTCAGACTCTCGAAACATGAAAAACCCCCGAGTTTACTATCTCTGGACTCGTTAAATAAACATTGACAGACCCGTAATGGGACCGAACCACTCCTTCCTAGGGTTCGTTAAAAATACTCCGAGGGACTCGTCTGAAGGATGAGCTTACATCAACAAGCATATGTGATCCTCTTCAAGCTTGCGTAAAAATAAAGAGGTACTTTCCAGAAATGGTGGGGGGAAATTTGGGAAAGGGATATGTTTCATCTTTGTGTTAATTGGCAGTAAGAGTCACTCTTGAACATGACACTCCCTATTCATCATTTGAAGCCGGTTTGGGTAATCCATTTGTCTCTCATTCGATTTGATAACAAGATTATTTCATGTGTCGTCTTTGAGTCAATGCTGCCAAATCATTGGTCGTGTCATTCATATGTTCAAGAGAAGTCCGTCTGAAACCTACATTGAGTCGGCCATCTGTAGTTGTCCATTCCTTCAGTGTCGGCCTTCCCTGTGTCCAAAGTCCAATTTCCACATACTCTGTTTCACTTTCAAACTCAGTTACTCATTTCATGTCACTGATGGGGGATACATCAAGGCCCTCCTGTGACGAGTCTTATTCCGTCGACATCAGCACATTATATGGGATTAAGACTTAGAAATCATTCAGTACCTTGGAGCTTGCATGCCTCAATGGCAGGTTTCCTCACTTTCGACAGTGGGTTTACATCAATGACCCCTGATTGAAAGATTCTGTCAATTGTTCGACATCAGCTCATTTATTCACAGTCGATGGATTGTACTTTAGTACCTTGGGAGTCATTGACATTAATGGTGATTTCCCTTGCACTTGTTAACGGTTGCATCAATGACCGGTAATCAGGTGGTTTCTTCCATGTTCGACTTCGACACATGTAATCACATGGTTAGATTCGTACTTTGGGCGATGAGGTTGAAGACCCTGGGTATTATCTTTGTGGTCCAGGTTGCGATGGAGTATGTATAATTTGTGACACATAGATCCACTGTGTATGTTTCGTGGCTATGTCATCTTGATTGAAAATTTGTCGCATAGATCCACAGTGTATTCAAGTGGCTATGCTATATTATGACTACATGGATCCACAGTGTATGATTGGTGGCCATGATCTTTGTTTATGATGTCATCAGTATATGATATAAGTATGGGAATGCCTACCTCATAAGGGATACACATGATATTTTTCCGATGCTTGGATGTTTGCAGGTTTCCGATTAGATGTGCTTTTGGTTCTTGACACACATATGCAGCTTACAAAGTTCGTTGACTGTCACTGATTCCACTCTCAGACTTTGGGGGGCATTCTGTTATCCACAATATTGGTCATTATGATGATGTTATGATAATGTCATGATGATTGGAAAATCAAGCTATTCAATAAGAATACTTTCCTGAGAAAATTTGTGCTTGTCGTCTTCCAGAAACTATGTTTTACAAGAAGTTCGCAGGCTGCCTATATAGCTGCCTGCGAGAATCCTTAATTATCGCAGGTTGCATTGATCTAGGGTGTGGATAACCCGCACTGTACTCATGGTCAGGGTGCGAACATGTTTTTAAAGAGGAAAAAGATGAAGTTCTTGAGCCTTCTAGAAGAGAATCTTTGAGAAGCATGAGTTGGCTAACGAATGGTTGTTCCAATACTGGCATTCCAGATATCTTGGGATCATTTTCTATCCAAGTAACCAAATTATCTTCTCCTATATATTGAGGAGGTAGCTCATGGAAAAGGTTAATTAGAAGCAAGCTAGCAAGAGATTGATGGGAGAATTGTTGAATGCATGTATGAAGGATTGATGCTACAACAGCAAGAGACTACAACAAGGTCATCACAAGTGGTTGATTTTCTTCATGCATGAGCAAGTGTGTGTGTCAGAACTAGGAGCCATCGAAAGGAGACCTACGACATCAAGGCTCAGGTTGTAAGTTTCACTTTCAATTAATTCAATACAGTAATATGTCCCTTTCCCATAAAGATGATGTCACTTTATTACATGATTCCTTGATCACATGTATAGACTAGCTATTAAATATATTAATCTGCCTTTACTTCGATTGGTCTGTTCTGTCATGATCTGAATGGGCCAAGAGCATTGGAGCGAAGCTTGGAACAACAGAGACCTAGGAAAACGTTCATAAGGTATGTTCATAATCCTTATCTCTTAGTTCACTCAATAGGCTTGATCTATGGAAAGAGTAGTATTCTGTTCTGTTTTGTTCTAGATCCATGTGGATCTAGGGAGATCGGTTCATGTCCACACTTACGGATTAATCCTTAAACAATCTCATTCTAGTTAAGCCTCTGGTCACTGCTGGATACCAAGCTCACAAAATCCACTACCTTCCACCTCCAGATAGATGGCCAAACTGAGGTTGTCAATCGGATGGTCGTACATATCATGTGAATGTACAATTCAAAACACCCCCGCACATGGGATGAGAATCTTCCCTATGTCCAACATAGCTACAACCAAGCCCTGCATAGCTCAACTAACCACAAGCCCTTCCAGGTGGGGTTGGGATTCCAACCATTGGGCCCCATGGATCTTTCACTACCCCTGGTGACCACCTTGGTCGACTTGTCCCCTGCTACACCAGAAGCTGAAAAAGCCACTCGGTTCATTGAGAATATCCAACACATTTTCCAACAGGTTTAGGATATTCTACAAAAGTCTAATTCCAAGTACAAACAATGCCATGACCAACATCGGGTTCCAGATAAGTTTCAGGTGGGTGACAAAGTTTGGTTGGATTTGCAGAAAGAACTCCTTACAGGGCCCATTCAAAATCTTCTCCCACTCCGTTATGGATTGTACACCATCACCAAATTTGTGGGTGAAAATTCTTTTGAGCTCAACATTCCCACCTTCCTTGGTCTACATATAGCCTTCAACGTGGCTCTCCTTCGACCATATTTCCCACCATTATTGGACACCTCAGAGATAGCAGATCAATTGACACCAAAAGAGATCAACCCTGACTTCATGCAATAGACATCCAATGATCAGATTGTGGACACACATATTAATGTTACTCGACAGCAAAGGATCCATCTTTATCGAGTTGTAAAAGAAGGGCAACTCCTGCACCAAGGCAAGTGGCTCACCCGGGGCCAAATTCAGCAAAAATTTCCTCATTTGATGGGGGAACTCAATGCAATGGACACCATTGCTTCCTAAGGAGGGAGGATTGATCAATTTTGATATCGGTGGCCACCCACCTATTCCACTGGCTCAAAAAATAGTTTTCCACCTTGCCATTTGTTCGACAATTTTTTGGGTTCCAAACTTCTGGGGCTATTTTGAGGCCCTAAATGATGTGTTTTGGGGATTTGGGGCCCATGTGAGTGTCGAGGGCACTCACCTAGGCCATTCAAAAAAATTTCTTCTTGGTTATAACTTTCCAACAGGCTATCATGTGCCTAAAACAGAGATCGTATGCAACATGTACGACCCCAGGAAGTTGAAATACTAACTTACCCAAACGGGGCCCACATGACTTTTGGCGCTTCATCTCCTAAGGTTAGGTTTTTGGATGTATAGTGTTTTTGACATTCCTGTTTACTGTAAAAGGCCTTCAGAGCCTCATTGTAACCATCTTCTGGTGAATGGGTGCAACCGTCACATCTTTTCTCAAAGATAAGCTACCACCATTCCAACAAGCTTGTTTTCCACTGCATTTTACAGTTTCAACTTATTTCCTTATTTAATAGAAAACCAGTTTTATTGTATCTTTGTTATTTTGTGTTAAGAATATTTTAATAATTTGTATTCATTTCATTCTTCTCATAAAATCTGGATCAACTGCAGCAAAAATTTTACATGCAGGTTACTTTTGGCCTTCACTCCACAAAGATGCCCATTTACTAGTTTGAAAATGTTAATCTTGCCAATGCTTCATTGGGAAGAAAAATTTAGTTTCCTTGCCTCTTAGGCCTATTGAAGTCCAATTCCCTTTCGCAATATGGGGCATGGACAACCCCAGGTCAAAGTCCTTACACTCTGGTGTATGGAGCTCATGTTGTCTTGCCTGTTCACTTACAAATTCCATCCTTGAGGTTGTCTATTGTTGAGGCAGAAGTGTTAGAATATAGAAGATTGTGTGCTCATTTTACCATTGACGATACCCTCGTCACCCAACCATAGGCCTAAGCCACCCTCTGAGCACCTTAACCTTGACTGAGAATTACTCCGAAAGAAAACCCTAGGCTAGATAGCCAAACAAGGTGTAGCACATCTTCCTCCAAGGATAGAGCACCAACAATAGTTGATCAAATAGTCCAAACCCTAGCCAAGAGATAGTCCAAGCCAATACTGAAAACTAGTTGCTGCTGCAGCTACACCTGCAACACTCCTCCACATGTGTGTACCAAACTGGGAACTGTAGTGCGCACCAGCTAGGAACTGCAATTCTGAGATGTGTCAACATGAGAACTGGCGCCTTGTATTTATACTGGTTTTGCCAGATTTGTTGGGGCCGACTTCTCCTTCTGGATATGTTTCTGTTTAGTATATTATTATTATTTCTGGCGGACTTCTTCTCTTGGAGGCTAATAACCTAATATAAATTATCTTCTTGAGCCGACAATACTTCTAAGGTTCTCAGCCAACTCATTAGGGTTTTCTCTTTCTTTTCGGAGTCTTCTATTCTCGTCAGGTTCACACGTAGAGGTAAATACCTCCCACAACTACCATAATATTAACACTCCCTCCTAGCTAGATAGGTATTACAGATAATGGTCTTGATCACAAAAACATACCATTCACCCAGTAGCATCAATATAGTCGTCTAGACTATCTCATGACTAGATCATGAGCATCACCATCACCATCAGCTGCATCATCTCTCTAAACCATACTTCATCTGAGTAATTAGACATGATGTTGGATAAGTCACTCACACCATAGAGTGATACAAGAGTCATTCTTTATAATCTAGAAGAGTAAATGCTCTTGAACTGTTTTCTGTCTAAAAAATCTCTGTTCATCATTCGTCTGGATGATGATTATTTCCAATAAACTGTTGATAGTCTTCACGACAATTAGAATAAAAATAGAACACAACTGTGTCTGTCCATAGTAGTACATAACTACAATCCAGTGGTACACTACCACACCAAGTAACACACAAGTACTTTATCAACAACGTATAGTCACGAACAGTGGAACATATCCACCACAGTAGTATTCATCTACTGTCATACATTTTTCATAACAAACATCTGATAACAACCTGCATAGAAAAAATGTTATGATATAAACTGAATCATTTGGGCCAATCTTTCACTCACATATGTGAGCTCTGAAAGAATATCTGCCTCAGGAACAGTGGAACATATCCACGACAGTAGTCTACATCTACTGTCATATAGTCTTCATAACAAACATCTGATAGAAACCTTCATAGAAACAATGTTATGATATAAACTGAATTATCTGGGCCAATCTTTCACTCACATCTGTGAGCTCTGAAAGAATATCTGCCTCAGATTAGAATAATGAGATATCTGGACTATTCTTCTCAAGCAAGGAAGAATAACTGTCCTATCTTTTGAACATGGAAAATTCCCCACCCTGGGCCATTCTTCCTACACTAATCAAAGTGCACCCTAGAGAGAATGTATAACCCTAAGGAATGCTGAGTTTGGACCATTCCCCACCCTGGGCCATTACTCCTACACTAATCAAAGTGCAACCTAGAGAGAATGTATAAACCCTAAGGAATGTCTGTCCCTAATTGTTGAGCCTAGACCATTCCCCACCCTGGGCCATTCCTCCTACACTATTCAAAGTGCACCCTAGAAAGAATGTATAAACCCTAAGGAATGATTGTCTGAACCATTTCCTCTATTAACCACAAGAGGAAAAGATTGTCCTACATCAACCTCCAAAACAGAACATTCCTCATGTTAACCACAATGAGAAATCGTTGTCCGGCGAGGTGGGCTAGTCTTCTTGAGTAACCCTCAAGAAGAGAGACTGCCCTAGACCACTCCCCATGTTAACCACAATGGGAAGTCATTGTCTATGATACATCAGCAATCAGACTACTTCCCATGTTAACCACAATGGAAAGTGGCTATCTGTCAAAAGTCTCAATCCACTTTCCGAACAGGAAAGCATTTGTCCAAGATGGACTATTTTTCAATTTTTAAAGATGAATGTCTTCAATAATGTTTTCAATGCTCCCTCCTAACTTGGAGAGTCATTTCTTCCTTTTACAATAAGAAGGAAGTTGTTTCCATGAGCTCTAGCTTGAGTACGCAAACTCTTTCATCTTGGATAGAAGTTTTACCAAAATGTCTGCTTGTCTGCTCATCTGTGGAGATATGTATTGGAGAATCCTTTCTGGACTTCATCATGGATAATGTAATGCTTGATTTCAAATGTACTTTAGTCTGGAACACTTGTGAAGGCTTCATGTAGATCTGAACAATAGAGTATATCATAGTTGGAAAACTGGAACATATCCATGTGGCACTTCTTTTGTTATCATGAGATCTGATCTACTGAGTAGTCATCTTGATGTTATAGGAAATCTTCACCACGCTTCTGCTGTGCAATGGAGGTTATCCACCAAGTTATCTTCTTTTATCTACATATAAGAGTCTCTTTCTGGTATGCCTCAAAGTATTGAGATTGCTCTTCATACGCTCTTTATTTAATTTCTCTGGAAAACATTCTTTTCATTCGTCTGATGTAGAACTCCAACTCATGGATGTTGCGGATGATATAATAACTCATGTAGTGATATGTCTGGTGTACTGGAACAAGTAATCATCATAGTCTTCTCCCTCCATCTGGGAGAACTTCTAGTTCTAGATCTTCGCAATTCTATTAGTCATAAGTCTTCCATACACTGTTCTTCATCACGACTTTCAGTTCCTCTGCTTGATTGCTTTTATTGAGTTTATATCAGGCTGATAGTCTTATGATTCTTGATACAATGACTCGTTGTTCTGGATTTTCTTTCTTTCTTGGAATCTTCATGTGTTTCTTTAGTGCTCGGGTCTTATAGATTCCATGCCCTAGAGATTCCATTTCTTCCTTTCATCATAGGATCACGGATCTGGATGGACAACCAGGAATACTTTAAGGATTCTCTTCGAAGAAGTCTTCTTCTATGTTTGAACTGAACACGTACTTTTTTTCATGGTTACTGTTAGAACCCTATATAATAGGGAATCAGTATTCTGAATAATATCTATCTATTTCAGGCATATGTGTTTGCTCATGACACATGGTGAAGGCGGCAGAAAGCGCTCGATATTGATCAAGCATAAGATGAGTACCTGTGCACGAGATTCAAAGCGAGTTTCGGTGCATTTTTAGCAAAAAATTGGGAATTGGTTTGAAATGGCAAAATTTAATTCTTGTGGGCAAATACAAATTTGGTTTATTAGCCAAAATTTGGTCTTTTGAGCCAAAATTTTCCCTTTAGTCTTGTTTATCAAAATATAAATATTTTGCTAAATCTTTTTCCAAAAAAATGATATTGGCCTAGGGCGAACCTCCGAATACTCAACACCGAGGACAAGCACCATTTCATAAACCAACAGCAAACACACAAGCCAGCACCAACGCCAACGCCAAAATCCAAAGATAGCCTCGGGCTCACTTCATCGGATTGCATTGTGGCTATTGGCACATATAAATACTCGTTTATCTTTTCTCCTCATGAATGTCGGATTAGTCCCCCAAAACTTTAAAAATAAAAACAGAGTTACTCTGTGCGCCCAGGTGTCGACCAGAGTTTATGTGTCAAATAATCAAGGGCTCTATTACCTGAACGTCCCAGTAGTTTCGAACCTCCAAGAATTGGGTGGTTGCTGTAATTTGTAATTAATTGGGTGGTTTTTACAGAGACGTGAATAATTTCTGCCAGCGGGAGTAGCAGGGTGGCGGCACTGGCGACCCTGGCAGAAGGACCGGTGGAGGAATTGTGCGATTATTTGGAAGAGGAGGAGAGGCGGTGGAAATGGAATGCTGCTTCCAAGTGTTTGTTGGTACCGTCGTCGTTCTTGATATTAAGACAACATAATAATAATAGTAATAGCAATGGCAAGTTCTCAGTCGACTCGCGGATTCTGCTGGGCGTTTTGGTATGCCCTCTTTGCCCCATGTCTGTCTCTTCTTGCTCCTTCGTTGCTCATGATGATGGCGCCTTTCCTCCTCGCATTTCATTGAGAGACCACATTCAAATTGAAATGTCCTCTGCTCAATACATTGTTCAACAATATATTGCTGCAACTGGTTTCACAAAGCTCTATACTTCATTGAAGAACTCATATACCATGGGAAAACTGAAAATACTAGCCACAGAATATGAAACACCCTCCAAATTTTCTCAAAATTTATCCAGGTCTGCTGAAACTGGGTGCTTTCTATTGTGGCAATTTATGCCAGATATGTGGTCTGTGGAGCTTGTTGTAGGGTGCAATAAAGTTCATGCTGGAAGCAATGGTAAAATTGTCTGGCAACAAACTCCATGGTTTGGATCTCATGCTGCAAAAGGTCCAGCACAGCCTCTTCGCCGTGCCATTCAGGGTTTAGATCCTCGAACAACTGCAAGGATGTTTGTTAATGCTCGTTGTGTAGGGGAGAAAAGGATCAGAGAAGAAGATTGATTTATTTTGAAGAGTGCAACCAGTCCTGCTGCTTTAGCAGAACATAATGATGGCTCTACAGAAATCATCCGGCATGCTCTTTTTGGCTATTTCAATCAAAAGATTGGTTTTCTTGTATATCTGGAAGATTCTCACCTTACTCGAATTGAATCTACCGGAAACGATGTTGTGTATTGGGAAACGACCATAGAAACCACAATTGACCATTACAAACCTGTTGATGGTGTGATGATTTATCATTCAGGTCGGTCGGTTGTAACAGTTTTTAAATTTGGAGGTCAACTTGGAATGACTTCTACCAAAACCAGAATCAAAGAAACATGGACAATAGAGGAAATTGTTTTCAATGTTCCTGGTCTTTCCATGGATTTCTTTAGTCCTCCAGCTAAGATCAGAAAGGGATCAGCCAGCGGGGATCCCTCCGAGTTAACCAGTGGGAAGTTCGGAAATGGAAAGGCTTGGCAAAACTCTCTTGGGAAATTGAAATAGCGATTTACTCATCTAAATTTCTTTTGACTTCGTTGTTCGAGCATGGAGGCTGAAATACCCAACTTCCAAAGTAGATGATTGTGCAGTAGTATGCCTTTTTCTCAGTGATCTTCCTTCAATTTCTGTGGAAAAATAAAACAGGGATATGATGGCATTAAAAGAACCACCTTTCCCTAAAGAGGTCATTCCAGCGCCAAATGAGTGCCCTGCAGATGGAGAGGCAAGTATTCCTAGATCGGGCTATTCAAACACTGTAAGAAATATTGTGAATGATGTTGCCAAAAATCCCTCAGGAGCAGTTCCAGAAATAGTCGAAACATCCACAACTGATTTACTGAAGCAGCCCGAGAGGTCTCAATCTCGTAGAAGCCTTGTTGATTGTCTCTCTGTGGTTGATGAAGATGAATGGTCTACACTAGAAGGTGTTAGTAGAGTGACTGTGCCTGCGACAGTAAAGAAAGTTTTCAGTCTTAAAGTAGACTTTTTAAACAGATGCAATGCCCTTTTCATTTTTCCAAGAATTATTCATGAAATGGAACGAGCTTGCACAGCTTGCTGCAATTGTATTGGTCAAAGAGATGAGGTGGCAAAATATCCTAGCTTTCAGGCATAGATTGAACCATATGGCAGACAAGGATTTCATTTATAGGGAACAGATGGCAGCGGTTAGAGCACCGATCCTCCAGCTAGTAGCAAAATCTCAAACAACCCCAAGCATTCAACTGATTTTGCATCGATCTATTTTAATGTTGTTAGAGTGGATGCGCCAGCAAAATCTTAACAAACTCTAGATGTTCAAGCAGCAGTTACCAGATTGACTTCTCTTGGATTTGTTGTTTTGTTTGTTTTAGGAGACAATTGACATGTGTCTATCTATGTAACAGTTTTCTATTTTCAGAAAACAAAGTTATGAGCTCGAGTCTTGGAGGACTGAGAGATTTTTCTTATTTATACACATTTAAAAGACAGAACAGGGGTTCGACCTGTGAGGTTCCTTGCTGGACTGTGGGCTTTGTTTGGCCAAAAAAAAAAAAATTATGTAATTATTAAATGATCAATCAGTGATGGACATGTTTTTTTTACAGGATTCTTGTGCGGATGTATTGGTGGAGTTTTTTCTCTGTTAAAGTAGTTTCTTGTCCTCTTTCCACTTGTTTTTGAATTCTTATTGTCAGAAGATAATTACAGAGCAGAATTTATTGGTGAATACTCTGCATCTGCTCTTTTGATAATCTTTATGTTACTCATCTAAAAATATCAGTTAAGGAATTCTTAGCTGCTCCTTTGATTGGATTTTTTCCTCCCCTAGTTCTTCCTCAAATCAACACCATCAAAACTTAATTCGATCCAACATTTCCGCTACCTTGCCCTGTGTAAGAACTTTGTCCAGATCTGAGAGTGAATCACATATTTAAGCACAGACCCCATTTGCCCAATGGCCCTCCTTGCTGTCCCAAAACAACAATTTAAAAACCAAAACCCCAACCCCATACTTTCATAGCTAGCCTAAAATCCATCCCATACAAACCAAGTTAGATGAAAATAGAGATCCCTCTCTGAGTCTTGGAGGGCTAGATCCAAGACTCCAAGTGGTTCGAGGTTACCTCTGTGATTACCTCCGCAGCCTTAGGCAAATTACAAAGCGCTAACAGTTACTACCATGGATATATATACTTCATCATATTCAATGGATCATAGGATTAGCTCCCTCTTAATCCTTGCTTCATGTATAAGTGCATATAATTGACTCCCTCCATCTAACAGAGCCCACGCTCCCATCTTCATCCTTATTGTCTTCTGCAATATATAATTGGATCTCTCTGTCTAATAGAGTTCACGCTTCCATCTAGTTGTCTTCTACAAAACGTCATAAGTCTTTTTCCAATTTCCTCTTGATTTCTAACTTCTTTCTATCTTTTCTTCTTCTAAGTCTCTTCATGATTGATTCGGCTTAACTTGCAATAGCTTCCACATGATTTGTATTTCATCCTTTCATGTGTATTATCTAATAATATCCATTTTCATCTTGTTTATTCTTCCCTAGGTATAGTTCTTCTTGGAACACATTATCTTCCAAGAGATAGATATATAAGATATGTACAGAGACAATGCAAACAAGATATGTACAAGAAATAAGAAGAGTGTTGTTACCTTTTTAGAAGAAAAAGTCTCTTCCATCATGCTTAGTCTTCTTTGTAGGTTCCTTTTCTTCGGCAATCAATGCTTCGTGTTTCTCCTTCCTTTTCTTCGGCAATCAATGCTTCGTGTTTCTCCTTCCTTTTCTTTAGCTTGGGACACTGATTCTTGTAGTGAATGTACTTTTGATAGTTGAAGCATTGTACTTTTGAAATGTCTTTCTCTTGATTTGGCTTCCTCCTTGAACCAAACTTCCTTTTGTTCCTGAATTTCTTGAATCTTGCTCTGAAGGCTTGATCATCGTACTTATTTTGGGGTTTCTCTTTTTTATTTATCCTTGATTCTTTTTTATCACAGCAAGTCCAAAGTTCTTCAAATGTCGGGTACTCCTTCCTTATGTTCATGCTTGTGGAAAATGCATCCCATGTCTTGGGAAGACCATTGAGTACTATGTTCACCAATTCCTTCTCTGAGGTGATCTCTTCAATAGCTTGTAGTTGATCTATTAACTAGGAGATCCTTACAAAGTATGATGTTATGTTGTCGTCATCATTCATCTTCATGTCACAGAGCTCATTCTTTAGACTCATAACTTGTCCAATGTTTTTGACTGAGAAGAGATTTGTTAGGGCATCATACATCTTCTTCAATGAGTCAAGATGGGAGATGTAGGGTATCAAGTGGTATTTTATGGAATCCACTATGATACTCATGGCATTGATGTCAACATATTTAAACTTCTCCATAGCTGCAACGTTCTGCGGTTCCTTCTCTTCTCCTTCTTCAAACTCTGGCTTCATAATCTTTCCTTTCACAATATCTAACACTTTATTCTTGGCAAGGATGAGTTCAATCCTTGTCTTCCACACTCTGAAGTTAGAGGCTCCATCTAGCTTGTTCTCAAACTTCATAGAGTTCGTCATGGCTACTTGACTTGGTCAAACCCTAGATTTGACCAGAAATTCAAACTTCACGTCTTGGCTTGCTAAGAGTATCATGAGATGTGCTAGGCTAGGGCGCACTGATATTTCCAGAGATTAGGTAAATATCTTCACTTAAGTTGCCTCAATGAGAGGATTAGGGTTTCTGCAACTGCTCTTGCTAGTAACCCTAGCAACAGTTTCTTGGAAGTTGCTTCTACTAGTAACCCTAGAGACAGTGTCTTGGAAGCTGCTTCTGCTAGTAACCATAGCGGCAGTACCATAGCGAGCTCAATATCCTAGCGGCTATGTTTCCTTCCAACGTTTAGACTGAATGAAGGAGGTGTGGGCCCATAACCTGTTAGAATACAGAATATTGTGTGCTCATTTTAACATTGATGATACCCTCGTCACCCAACCATAGGCCTAAGCTACCCTCCAAGCACCTTAACCTTGACTCAGAATTACTCTGGAAGAAAACCCTAGGCTAGATAGCCAAACAAGTTGTAGCGCATCTTCCTCCAAGGATAGCGCACCAACAATAGCTGATCAGATAGTCCAAACCCTAGCCAAGAGATAGTCCAAGCCAATACTGAAAACTAGTTGCTGCTGCAGCTGCACCTGCAACCCTCCTCCACATGTGCGCACCAAACTGGGAAATATAGTGCACACCAACTGGGAACTACAATTTTGAGATGTGTCAAAATGAGAACTGGTGCCCTGTATTTATATTGGTTCTTCCAGATTTGTTGGGGCAGACTTCTCCTTCTGGATATGTGTCTATTCAGTATATTATTATTATTTCTGGCCGACTTCTTCTCTTGGAAGCTAATAACCTAATATAAATTATCTTCTTGAGCTGACAAGACTTATAGGGTTATTAGCCAACTCATTATGGTTTTCTCTTGCTTTCCAGAGTCTTCTATTCTTGTCAGGTTCACACATGGAGGTAAATACCTCCTGCAGCTACCATAATATTAACAAGAAGATGATTTCCAACCCTTACAACATCGTTTAGATACAGTCATCGAACTAGAAGAGATAATAAAAGACGCATTCCATCACCTCCAAAAGAAGAAATACATTGTTAAATGTTCCTTCAATAAAAGAGCCACAATGGTAAATTATAAAGTAGGAGATGATGTCATACTATGGGATAAAGCACATGAGGACCCATCCAAACATCACAAGTTTTATTCTTTATGGTTGGGTCCTTAGACAATCTATGAGGTCTTAGGGACAAATGCTTTCAGATTAAAAACCTTGGATGGCGAACCACTTCAATTCCTTGTGAATGGTCGTCACCTAAAGTTTTTTTACTCCTGAGGGGCCTCACCATCTTGTACATAAGTCACCACTTTCTCTTTTCATGTTTGTATGTATTCATTGGTTTTGATTTCCCTTCTTGTATGTATTTGATGTTGCCCTTTTTTATGCTTGTATTTGTCCCCTTGGTTTCAATCTTGATCCTTTTTTCCTGCTTGGTTTCAATTTTGAGTCTTTTTTCTTGTTTGGTTATGATTTTGGAGTATAAGCCCCTCTTTGATTTTTCCCTTGGTTTTGGTTTTTTTCATTTTAATGATGTAGGTTGTCTTCTTTTTGGTTTTCCTTGTGTTCTATGGGAATGGTATTGTTCTTATTGTTGGATGGTTGTTTGAAAAGAATGAACTCCTAGGACCCCTTTTATCATACTTGACATTTTGGGAAAATTTGTCTTAATGTCATATTAAATTGGAGTAAACTAATACATTGTGAACCATGATGAGCCACAATCAACCATGGTCATGCTCAGCTAAGGTAAACCATAACAATGTATTAATGTAAAACATTAATGCATTAATACTTTAGCAATGTATTAATTAATAATGTATAACTAGCACAGCCGACTTGCGGTTGGAGAACGCCGAAAGGTATTGGCCACTGAGATGCCGAGACGCCGTAGTGCTAGTTGAAACAATGCCCAGCTTCCACTGTGTCCAGCTATCACTGTCGTAGCTACCACTACGTCCAGCTACAAATGCTTAATCTCAAGGAACATGGCAATGCAAAGTTTTATACATATTAATTTTTCTTAATCAGTTAACCTATCAATCAATGGTTAGAGAAGTAATTTCTTAATCATATTAAGTAAATGGAAAAATTAAACAAGGTAACGGAAGTATTCAGAAATGCAAGGAAGTTATGAGCATTAAATTTCATCCATTGATTAGAGGGTACGACTAAGAATATGCCAACATCTTCAATTGTTAGCCACAAGATTAGAATTTAACATTAAAAGGTGATTAATTGTGCCCATTGTCAATAGGTATACGCCTTTCGGCGTAAATATATTAATTGTTATGCATTTATATAATAATGAGTTAATACATTATTAAAATGTATTAATGTGCCTAATGTATTAATACATTAGGAACATTAATGTATTAATATAGCCTGAGTGGGCCTAATGGTTAAGAACATGTGTTTCCTCCTAAGAGGCCACATGTTCACATGTATACCTACAATCTACCATTAATGTATTTATGTAAAATTGTATTATTTATGTATTTTTACTTTATTAATATACTACTAAGAAAAATCAGGCTCTGTAACTTTTAGGGTTTCTTCATGCTCTCGATTCTCACCTACCCAAACCTTCTCTAACTCCCTTGGTACGTTTTGATTGCCTCAACCCTGCAACTATGAATTCCTTAGAAAAATGGGAAAAGAAGGGGGGGGGGGGGAATCCCCCTCCTACCATAACATTGTCGCCAACGATCCAGAGAACTCGCGAGCATGCCGAACTTCCTTTGAGCTGTCATTTCACTTACGAGACCAATATATGAAGGAAGAGATGGATATAAGCAAAGAATCGAACACGGATGATGAGTCCTCGCATCCAAAAGAAGCTCGGGTCTGGATAGCCAAAAAATGTATCCCCCAAGCCCCAGTTGCACCCAAGTATATCATCAAAACAACTAGGATAGGGGAGCATACACAGTTCATGCAAGACCATGCCCTCATAGGAAAATTCCTAGGTCTCTGGCCATCGAAAAAGGACCTAGCTCACTAGATCAAGGCTTGGTGGAACCCTAAGGGACACTATGAGCTTCAGCTGAGCTCCAAAGGTTTATTTACAATAATATTATAAAACTTGGAGGACAAGGATAGGATCTTTGAAGGGGGACCATATTTATACAACTCAGTTGGCCTCTACCTACATTTTTGGAGATACCGCTTCTTCCCAGAAAAGGAAAACTTTGCATATGCATCGGTATGGATTCACCTCTATTCCCTACCTCAAGAGTTCTGGTTAGAGGAAATTTTACTGGGCATAGGCAATACCCTGGGTAAATATTTCAAATATTTCGAAGCTACCAAACAAATAAAATACACCTCTTATGCAAGGATATGTATCTATATGAACATCTCCAAAGCTTTTTCAGGCAAAATTACCTTATAATACCAAGACGAGGAATGGGCCCAAACCATAGACTATGAATGCATCCCTTTTAGATGTCGAAAATGCCATGACCATGGACACCTCTTCAGATATTTCCCTCTCAATTCCCCCCCGAGAGAGAAGCCGAAGAGAAACCAAAGGAAGGATTTACCCAGGTTCAAAATCGAAGGAGACAAGCGCAGAAGAAGCCCACAACTAACAATGGAAAAAAGAACCCAAATAACAAATCATTTGAAGCCCTTAACTACCTCCCAGAAGAAGAAGAGGTGGAAAACCCCCATAAAACCGAGGGGAAATATCCTACCAAGCACAAGGAAGATCAATCGTCACAAGAGTATCAAACCCCCAAAAACCAAGCCGATCTATAGACTCACCCATCCTCAGGGAAAGAACCAGAAAGAGAGGAAGACACAGTCATGAAAATGGATGAGCAGGACCTAGCATAAATCGACCTAGACAAGTTAGAGGAAGCACTCAACAAGAAGGATCTCTAAACCTTACCAGAGGACCAACTCAAGAAAGTGCACAAAGTATTTATGGACTCGTCGGTAGGGGCTACATCTAGGCTAGGGATCAACACAGACCCAAAGCAAGACCTAAGAAAACACCCAAAAGAAAACAAGCAAAGGGGCAGAAAACTCGGGACAGATTCACAAGCTCTCAGAGAGCTCCTTTTCCCACCCACCAAATTTTTAACTAAGAATATCCTCACCTGGAATATCAGAGGTCTAAATGGAAGATCCAAACAAAGGATTCTTCTAAACTGCATCAAAACGGAAGACCCTGATATATTCCTCATACAAGAGACAAAATGTGCAGGGAAAGTTGTAGAAGATATCATCAAAAGATGTTGGTGAAACTGTGAATCCTATCAAACAGACTCAAAAGGGGCTTTAGGAGGCCTGGCCATCCTACGGAATCCTACTACAGTCATCCTCGATCAAGGACTCTCCACTCCATGCACAATCACAACACACTACAGAGCCATTGGTTCGGACAAGGAGGGAATGATAACAAATTCCTATGCACTGTAGAACAACCATGAAAAAGACCTCTTTCTTTAGAGCTTGACTTAACTAGGTTCTTTAGCAGAAGGAAAGCGATGGATAATAGGGGGAGAATTCAACATGATTCTCATGCTGGAGGAGAAACGAGGGGGGGGAAAGCGCCTAGAGCAAGATAGCGCAAAATTCCAGGAACTCATAGAAAACCTTAGATTGGTAGATATTGAGAATGGCAATGGTACCTACACCTAGACCAACAAAATATCAGGTCACCAACAAATAGCATGCAGGTTTGATTGCTTCCTCATCTCATAAACTCTCCTTCTGGAAGGCCCCCTAGTAGATTCCAACATCCTCTCGAAGGCAGGCTCGGACCACTGGCCGGTTCAGCTCTGGGTTGACACTATTGCTACCCTGAAGCTTAAACCCTTCAGATTTGAGAAATTTTGGCTCTCCCATCCTGATTTCCAGGAGATATCTCGTCATTGGTGGAGCACTGCGGAAACTTAGAAAGGTACAAAAATGTATTTCTTCTAGCAAAAAATCAAATATTTCAAACAACAGGTGTGCAAATGGAACAACGAAGTCTTTGGGAATATCTTCTAGGAAAGGAAAATGATGGAACAAAAACTAGAGAAACTTCAAGGACAAATCATTCATGTAGGATATACAATCACTCAGTAGCAGGAGGAGAATGAACTCAAAAGGAAATTAGAATAAAGACACAAGAAGGAAGAGATCATGTGGAGACATAAATCATGGGTTCAATGGCTTAATGAGGGAGAGAAAAACACCAAATTATTCCACCGTTCCATGATCCACAGATGCCTCATCAATCACATCAAAAAGACGGATGACTCGCAAGGAAAGACATTGTTAACTCATCAGGATATAACACACGAGTTGACAGACTTCTACATGGATCTCCTCACAGAACCTAATGTGGATCGAACCTCATCAATAGAGTGGGTGACCAAAAATATCCCAACTATAATCACCCAAGAACAGAATGAGGCTCTCATGACACCATTAATGGAAGCATAAGTGGATCGGGCTATTCAGGAGCTACCCATAGGCAAGGCTCTAGGTCCAGATGGTTTCACAACAGACTTCTTCCATTCCTACTGGCCTATGTTAAAGGAGGAAGTGTGGCGACTGGTGGAGGAGTCTCGCAGCTCAGACAAAGTTCTCCTAGCACTAAATGCCACTTTCCTCACTCTAATTCCAAAGGAAGAAAGGGCCACAAATCCGAAGAACTTCAGACCCATATCTCTTTGCAACGTGATCTACAAAATCATTTCCAAGGTCATAGCTCTAAGACCTAACCCAATTCTCCCCTTCATAATCTCCAAGGAGCAATCAGGATACATTGAAGGAAGGAAAATCATGGACAAAGTCATATTTATCCATGAAATCATTCACTCACTCAAAAGCGCCCGCACTCTAGGTATTCTTCTAAAACCTGACCTTTCAAAATATTTTGACAAATTAAGCTGGAAATACATGAATGCTCTCTTATCGGATTTTGGTTTCAACAAGGATTAGATCTCTTAGATTATGAATCTCATTTCCTCAACCTTTTTCTCGATCCTTGTCAATGGTGTCCCCTCTCAACCCTTCTCCCCCTCAAGAGGAATAAGGCAAGGAGACCCTCTCTCCCCTCTCCTTTTTGTCATAATGGTTGAAGGTCTAGGACGTTATATCAAGGCCTCAATTCAAAATGGATCCCTCCTAGGCCTCCCTCTTCATGGGTTACAACCGTCAGCCTCCCACAGTGAATTTGTCGATGAAACATTGTTAATGAATACCCCCACCGCACAAGAAGCAACTAAACTAAGTACCATCCTTTTTTATCTTAGCGAAGCCTCTGGTACCACCTTTAATCTGGCCAAATCACAACTCTTTTTTTTTAATACTCTAGAAACAATCCAACAACACCTTTCTCAACTTTTGAATACCCCTATTTTCACTCTTCCCTCTTGCTACCTGGGACTCCCTCTCTCTGACTCAGCAACCAGAAACATCTCCTGGGATTCCCTCCTACTCTCCATCAGCAACCATAATAACAATGGACTTTCCTCTCCCTCAACCTTCCAGCCATATTGGTTCTCTTAAAGTCAGTCCTCCAAGCCATCCCAACTTACCTCTTCTCAGCCCTAGCTTTCCCCCAATCTGTCATAAAGAAAATAAGGAATCTACAAAGAAACTTTCTTTGGAATGGACACAACCCAAACAAAAAATGGGCTCTTGTCAGCTGGGACAAGGCCTGCAAGACCAAATCTTCAAGTAGTCTGGGCCTTCGGGACCCTGGAAAATTAAATAGCACCATGGGAGCAGTAATTTGGTGGAGATGACTCAAAACACCAACAAAGATCTGGGCACATCTCTGGAAATGAAATATTCCCCAAGCATGCATCAAAATCAACTCATCACAAAGCAGGAGCAAATCCAAGGCTCCAACATCTGGAATGCAACCTGGAAAAACCGACCACTCATACAGGAACATGCTTTCTGGGAAGTTCACAATGGCTAGAATGCCCTATTCTGGATGGATTCCTAGCAGGAAATGCCACCCCTACAACTGGAATAAAATCTACAATCCTACGAAAATCACATCCAAGATCTAGACACTCTCAAAGTGGCATATTTGTGTATAGATACCCCTAGAAACTCTCCTTGGCGTAGCTGGAAATCTACTCATCAAGAACTCCAAGTGGAAATGGACTATGACCTCCAGCACTGGAAATAAGCTACTACCCAAAAACAAATCCAAAAAAGAACAAAACAAGACATTCTCATATGGGGATACACACTTCATGGAAGCTTCACTATCAAGGAGAGATACACTCTTCAGGAGAAATTCCATAACCTTCAGAAAGATAGCATCTGGACAACAATATGGAAATCAAAACTTTGGCCCAAAATATCCACTTTCCTCTGGATTCTACTTCAAAACAAGATCTTAACTTGGGACAATCTTCAAAAACGAGGTTTCATCAACCCTTTGATCTTCCATCTCTACCATATCTAGTCAGAAACCATGGAGCACCTCCTAAAAATTTGTCCACTCAGTGAGAACATATCGAACCAAGCCACTCAGTTCATTAGAAGAACCAAATGAGTCAAAAACAACATCATAAGAACCATCAGGCACTAGGGCTCTGATTCCTTCAAAATTCCTATCCTGAACAGAACATGGAAACTCTTACCAGGATTCATCATTTGGAAACTATGGAAGGAGAGAAACAGAAGAATCTTTCACTCCCATCCATATCCTCCCACCCTCCTCTGGAACACAATCCTCTTGCATCTCCAGGAAACTCTTCAGCTGCATTCATGGACCAAGGAAGACTTCCCCTCTAACCCAGGTGATCTCTCTCTCCTCAACTCTTGTGGCTTCTCGTTTGCACACTCCACCCCTCCTCAATAGCCCCCCCTTTTTTCAAAATCCCTCAGTCCCTCTAAGTGGCTCCTCCCCTCGCAAGGCTTCCATATGGTAAACTTTGATGGTGCATCAAAAGGAAATCCAGGCCACTGGGGATATGGCGCAATTATAAGAAACAACTTAATCCAAATTCAAAGTTTCATCGCAAAAAATCTTGGATGCGACACCAACAATTCAACAGAGCTCTGGGGTCTTATCAAAGGAGTGCAAATGGCACTAGATCAAAACCTCACCTGTCTGATCATTGAAGGAGACTCGAAAATCATAGTAGACTTGGCAACAAAAATCCTGAATGGCCGAGATCCAGGGAAAATCACACAGATTTGGTGCCTCCTTGGCCCTCTTTATAGTTTCTAGGCTCTTCTCAGACCCTCTCTAACTCTAACCCCTTCACACATTCGATGAAGTGCAAACAAATTTGCGGACAGACTGGACAATGCAGGGGTTGACTCTATGCAACAGATCATTCTCCACGATTCCATGTAGTCCCAAAGATCTCCCCTCTGGATCCAATGCGACGATCTTGTTGAGATGGATGGCCCTAATTCGGATGGGGTGCCACCTTTGTCTACTTAGAATCTCTTCCAAATTAGAAATGATCGGAAGCTTAGGAGTGAGCGTAGAAGAACATCAGTTGGAAGTTGATTTAGGGACCTCGACAATTGGGAGTCAAGAGTACGGAGGTTGCGAAAAGCAAGAAAGGATCAGGACCGTTGTTGCTCGAGATGATTTGGATCGTCGATCTGGTCCCATTGAGCTGATGCGAGAAAATTTCATGAACTCGGGTTTCGAAAGTTGGTAGAATGGAGGGAGTTGTTTTCCCAAGTCACGAAATCGCGATATGTGAGAGTGGATCTGTACAGTTGGTGCTAGAAGATATCGTAACTGTCGATCTTGTCCCATAGATCTCATGCGAGAAAATTTTGGGAAATCGGGTTTCGAAAGTTTGGAGCATAGAGGGAGTTTTTTTCCCAAGTCGTGAAATCGCGAAATGCGAGAGCGGATCTGGACTGTTGGCGCTAGAGGAGATCTCAACCGTCGATCTGGTCCCATAGATCTTACACGAGAAAATTTTGGGAAATCGGGATTCGGGAGTTTGGAGCACGAAGGGAGTTGTCTGCCCAAGTCGCAAAATCGCAAAACGCGAAATTGCGATATGTGAGAGAAGATCTGGACCAATGGTGCAAGAATAGATCTCAACTGTCGATCTGGTCCCATAGATCTGATGCTAGAAAATTTTGGGAGATCGTGTTTTGAAAGTTTGGAGCATGGAGGGAGTTGTCTGCTCAAGTCATGAAAAGTGAAACTGTGATATGTGAGAGTGGATCTGAACCATTGGTGCTAGAAGAGATCTTAACCATCGATCTGGCCCCATAGATTTACTCTGAGGAAATTTCGAAACTTGGGTTTTGGGAGTTTGGAGCGTGGTTGCAGGCATTTTTGTAAGAAGATAGGTTGCAGGCATCTTTGTAAGTAGACAAGATAGTCTTTTTGTAAGCTCTCAGCTGGAATTAATATAAGGATCCACTTTTATTCACACACAAAAAAATATACTACTAACATTTTATTAATTTATATTACTAACTTATTTTTTAATATTTTAATATTTTTTAATGTATGAATGTATTAATATTGTATTAATGTATTTTTATTTTAATAATTTATTAATGTTTAATTAATGTATTCTAATAGTAACATTAATTAATTGATACATTACATTATAATGTATTAAAACTTTAATTTAGACATTATATTAATTAATTTATACATTAATTAACTTTCAATTAATTAATATATTAATATTTTTGTATATAATTATAATTTAATATATTAATGTATTAATGGTCTCTTATTCGTCCACCATGCATGTTGGTCGTCTACTAGCAACAAACACTTTATAAAAGTGGTAGTTTGGAAAGATGAATAAATGTCGTGGCGTATATCAACCACTTTTATAAAGTGGTTGTTGCTAGTTACTTCGATAGGCATACACTTACTGGATATGGGCACAATTAATGATTTTTTAATCTCAAATTTTAATCTCATGGTTATTGATTGAAGATCCTGGCATGATATTTAGTGTTCATAACTTCCTTGCATTTATGAATGCATATGTTAACTTGTTTACTTTTTCACATTTACCTAATCATATTAAGAAATTGTTATAAGGCTGTATGATTGCCAGATTTAGATGATTAACTAGGATCAAGATCTATGCAATATTTTCATTGCCACCTGAAAGGTTTAGGTTTAGGTTTTTTTATTGTTGAGGTAAGTGGATATTTGTGGGTGAAAGGAACGCTTCACCTTATTTACCAGCTGTAATTTTGGTGGGATACGTGGATATTCAAAATGAGTGGGGTGTTTCACCTTAAACATTCGTAAACCAAATGTTGGAGTGCTTCACCTTAAATGCTTCACATACATTTACTGGAGTGATTCACATTTACTCGAGAGCTTCACCTTAAACGCTTGTAAACCAACATTTACTGAAGTGCATGGCCTCCTTTCCATCTATTCTGAATTTTTGATACCCTCTGCGGGTTTCACCCTCTTCTGGTTTCTTCCCTAGCGTATATGACATTTTTTATCTTCCTAGCATGCTATGCGTGACATTTTTTCCATATATCCAATCATATTTCCACTCTCTAGCCATTTCCTTTTCGATTTGTGGGAGTTTATGCCATGTCCGCAACAAACATTGGACATTTCTTTTCTATGTAGTTGCAGATCCAGATTGCAGTTCAACATTGAAGTAGGAGCATAAATGAGAGGAGGAAACAATATTAAGGGCGCAACATCAGAAAAGGTGCAACATCAACAAAGAGGTTAGCAACAATTTTTTTTTCTGTATTTTCTTTTATATTTCTCTGTCCATTAAATATATGTATTTACATTGCATGTACGCCCTTGTCTGTGTGTATTAAATTGCGCCCATGTCTCTCTGTCTGTCGATTTAAATTTCATGTCTGCGCTCTTGTCTGTCTACCGATTTAAATTGCATGTGTGCCACATATAGTTAGATTCATGTCATATCAGACTTTCTCTGAATTAATTTTACACACAGGTCTCAGAATTTTTGTTTTAAGTTTTTAGTGTCGTATTTATTCTTTAAGCATCGTGTATTATTTTTTTAGGTGTTTAATTTTTAATCATCGGGTTTTAAGATTTTAGGTATTTAGGTTTTAAAATAGGGTTTTGAGTTTTTTTTTTTTTCTGACTACATTATGAGATGGCCCTGAGCCAAGGACAAGATGACCATTACATGGGGTTTTATTTCTCCCATTATCAACAAGCTTTAAAAAGTGAAATACAATATGATTACTTGAGAAAAACTATATCTTTCCATATATAAAAAAAATTAGAACCAGCTGATTACAGTTGCGAACCATGACGTTTCCAAGACAGGCCATTATGTGTGTATAGATGTTACGGATGGATATAGTTTTGGTCCTAAAGTGGTTAGGGATCGACTAACGTTTTACCAAAATAATACTTGTCTCTCAAAATGAGTGACGTATACCTGCACACATACACTATATTCGAAATATGAGGCTCGAACTGCATCTGGAAAACTGTTACATAACCAATTTTTCTTGGTTATTATGAGTGGATTTACTAATATAAATGCGTCCCAAGTCTACCAATTTGTTGCAACATTTTTTTCATTCGTAGCATACTTACTTTGCATTCTAATCTGAACGCATATTTGTTACCTGGATTTTATTACAGTACTTGTATTCGAAATATGTGTGAGATAAATCTGATAAAAGACACTTTAGAACAACCATTGTTCACTTGAGGAATGGTCTACATTCAGTTATTCAATTAATTGCAACGGTGTAAGTTTATTGTTGTTCACAAAGTATTCATAAACATTTGGTTACGCACAATTTTATTATTTAATAGATGGTTGCATATACAATGTTTTGTGGAGGGCATTCATACTTTGAGCATTAAAAATTGAGTTATTCAATCAATTACAACGGTGTAAGTTTATTGTTGATCTCAAAGTATTCATAAACATTTGGTTACACACAATTTTATTGTTTAATATATGGTTGCATATACAATGTTTTGTGGAGGGCATTCGTACTTTGAGCATTAAAACTTCTCATTGACTATATTTAATGACTTGTATTTATTTGTTTACTTTTTATGGACTATTTGTGATATTGCAATAATCGTCGTGGAGAAGTCTATATTTTGTTGGAGCAACTGTTGGACTGTTTCTTACCGCTGTGTTAACTATCTTCTCGATATTCTCAATATATAAACCATGATCTCATTATATAGGTGGCCTCTCCAATGGTTTTTCGTTTTACAAATTATTGAGTTAGGATATGATCTGGTCCTTTCTTGAAGGAGCTATTGAGAGGTTAGTTAAAGCCATTAATATATGATAGGTTCTTTCTCGGCATAGTTAAAATCATTTTATTAAGAAATTGACATATGAAATAGGGATGGGAAACTGAAGTATATGAAAAATAGGGAAGAGAAATTAAAGTAGGGAAGCCATTCATGCTCTTATACAAATTACTTTAGGGTTTAAACTTTATATATTAGGATTTTAATTTTAAATATTATATAATATATATTATATATTTTAAATTTTATATAGTTGGATTTAAATTTTATATATTTTGATCTTTTAAATTGTATTAATCTTTAAATATAATTAACTATTAATTATTGAAATACTTTAACTATGAATTAATTTAGAGTTAATCATGAAATAATTAAATTTTAAATTAATTTATAGTATAGATTTAAGTTAATTTAAGTTAAATCTCTGTAGCATTCATTACTTTAAATTACTTAAGTTAATTTAAGTTAAATCTATGTAGAATTCATTACCTAAATTAATTTAAGTATAGATTTAAGTTAATTTAAGTTAATTTGGAAATATGGAAAATGGATTTTGATGTAGATATTGAAATCATTACTTTCCCATATGTAGAATTATCAACTCAAGAAAATGTACACCATGTCTCCACACTCATGATCCAGGATGAGACATTTTGGGATGAGGAAACATTTGCTATACAAAATGCATCTTTTGATAAAGAATATAAGAAATTAGTTTTTTTAGAGAACTACAAAGAGTAAGAGCAGGAAGCTACGGTCTACCATTGATACTCGAGATATGTTACCTTCAAAATTATCATCTATTCATAGAGTCACATGGGATGCACTAGATGTCTCAATTGCACACATGGAAGAAGAGAATGCTCAGTCGAAAGAAATAATTAAATAATTGGAGGGAATCATCATGCCTCCACCTATTATGGCTTATCCCGTTGCTATGATTCGCCCTGGAAAATTTCTTCAAGAAAACCCAGAACCAAGTTCAAGGGTCAAAGGAATTTCTAGTTTAATCACTGCCACCCGACATTTCATTGAACAAAATATTAAGAAACAATTGTCATTAATTGTAGAACCGTGGGATATTGAAAAGGGTTTTTCTTCTCTTGGGTTAAGAATTCAAAATACCTAGGAATATTTAAACACAGATTTGAAAAATGATGAAGCGTTCTACACTGATGAAGTTCTGATGTTTACAATGAAAGTTTCAGAAATGGAAGAGAAAACAAGAAATCAAGAAAATCTACCTTCTCTAAGCTACATCAAACAATTGAAATCTTGTTGGATGGAAAGAATGAATGTATTAAAGGTATGATAACTCAATTGATTGACTTATCAAGAAGGGAAAATGAAGCATATTTAAAAATCCTTGATTTGGATATCGTTGGAACTACCATTGAAGTCTCGAACCCTATGTATCTTTCAAATTCTATTCTCGTGACTCGACAACATTTCTAAGAGAAAATTGAAGAATTAAAAGGGACATCGACCGAAAAGTTTGATAATATGATGGAATTTACACATGATGACATTGGCAATTGGCTTGTCGAATACACAAATAAAAATGAAGACATTGAGAATATATTACAAAATTTATATGTTGATCTTAGGGAAATTTAAAAGGAATTGTTTAATGTTAATATGAAACAAGAAGTAGTCTTTGCTCCATTGAGGTACTTTATCCAAGAATGGTTGAATAACTCAATCGCCAAGATTTCTGAAATTCCGGTAGAGGTAGTTATCACCGGTAATCAAACCTCAACCAACAAGAGTATAAAGGAAGCGACAACAAGCAAATGAAGAACATATATACCATCATAGTAAGTCCATATTGACCACATGCTTCTTTCTTTATCAGTTTTCATCCAGTTATTCTTCTTCTTTAAATAGAAAGGTATAACCGATTTCTGATAAATTTCTCTTTGTCTTCTTTCCAGATTTTGTTGTTTGACATCCGCCCACTTTCTTCCTTCTACGTTCTATGTTCTTGTATATGTTTTATTTATGGTCCATGGGAGCCCCAATCCCAATCCTTTGGAACAAATCCTTTAAATTTCAAAGAATTGTAACATACTTTATTATTTTTGAGAAATCTTAGAGAACTAATTTAGGATCAATTTTGACCGTATTTTATAACTTTGAGTTTTGAGTATAAAGTGTTTGAAATTGATATATCATAATCTTATTTTGATCTATACAAGCATTTTACTCTATAAAATTTCTCTTATGTGTCCAGAACATCTTCTTTTATTTTGATGTGACAAGAAATTTTTATTTTCACTATGATGGATGTGAGGAAATTTTGCTTATTTTTTGTAATCTTTGATGTGTTAGATTCCTGGTCTATTTCTCAAGAATTCTCTTCTATAAAAAAAAATATTTTTCAACATTTAATCTTTCTTTGAGCATAAAATATTGGACTATCTTAATGTCCTATATTATTTCTTGATCTAAATATTATTAAGAATATCATAGGCCAAAGAGGAGTACCACCTCTACAAAAATGTAGGAGGATTCATATCCTCGTGAGGTTTTTGTTTTGGTCCTGACAGATTCAAAAATCAACAATGTTCTAAACAAATGACAAAAGATCAAAACAAATTTCTCTATCTAGAAAGAAAAGAAAAAGGAAAGTTTACATTTGGAGTTGATGTCTTTTCCAAGATACTTGGAAAAGGTATGGTAAGCTTGGGGAATAACAAAGCCGAAGCAAAAAATGTGTTGTTGGTTGAAAACGTGAAACCTAATCTCTTCAGTGTCAGCCAAACATGTGATCAAGGTCACATACTCATATTTGACTCTCAAAAATGTGAAATTAGAGCAGGTTTAGGAAAATTAGTAGCTATTGCACCAAGAACAACAAGCAATGTATATATCTTAAACATAGAAGAAGAATAAAGGTGTTGCATGATCCAAGTAGATGAAAGTTGGTTATGGAATAGAAGAGTGGGACACAGGTTTTTACAATATGATAAAAGTTGGTAAGAAGGAAGTTATGAGAGATATGCCAAAGATTAATAAACCTTCAAACTCTATTTGCAGGCACTACCAACTTGAAAAATAGACAAGAGTACGATTCAAGACAAAGGAATAATCTACATCAAAACCTTTGGAACTTGTTGGCACTGACCTGTGTGGACCAACAAGAGCCAAGAGTATACAAGATGAGCATTACTTCATTCTATTCATTCATTACTATACAAGAATGACCTGGGTATCCTTCCTTAAAGAAAAATTAGAAGCACTCAACAAATTCAAAGTCTTCAAAGCACATGTTGAGAATGAAACCGATCTGAAGATAAAGTGCCTACTATCATATAATGGAGGGGAATTTACCTCAAATGAATTTAATGGGTTTTGTGAATATCATGGAATTAAAAGAAATTTTTCAGCCCCAAGAACTCCTCAACAAAATGGAGTTGTTGAAATGAAAAAATAGAATTGTTCAAGAAGTAACCATAATCATGTTAAATGAATCCAAAATCCCTGATACCTATTGGAGAGAATCACTGTGTACAAAAATACATATACTTAATAGAGCACAACTAAGAGTTAACCATGAAAAAACACCATATGAGTTGTGGCTTGGAAGACCATCAACAGTCAAACATTTCAGAGTATTTGGGAGAAAATGTTATATAAAAGAGATGATGATAATCTAACAAAATTTGATTCTAGATCAGATGAAGGAATATTTCTTGGTTACTCATCCAATAAAAAGGATTACAGATGCTACAATATGAGGTTGCGTAAAATTGTGGAAAGTGAAAATGTGAAGGTGGATGATCTAAAATTAAGAAGAATCAAATCTCAAATTAATAAAAAGGGAAGAAACAATGATGATGATGAATAAGTTAAAGAAATCCAAGAAGAATCACAACCTGAAGAAGAATAATCACAAAGGGAAGAAGAAGAATCACAAAGTGAAGATGAAGAATCACAAAATGAAAGGGAAGAGGAAGAATCACCAAGAAAAAGTACAAAAGTGCCTTCAAGAGGAGTACAATTAAATCATCTTGAAAGACAAATCATAGGAAACAAAAGTGTTGGGGTTGAAACTAAAAGAAATCTAAAATTTGGATCAGAAAAAGTAATGCTCTCTCTAATAGAACCAAAATTTTTTACAGAGGCCAACAAAGATGAAGATTGTATCAAAGCCATGAATGAAGAGCTGGATCAAATAAAAAAGAATGAGAACTAGGATCTTGTCCCAAGACCAATAGAAAAAATTGTGGTAGGTACCAAGTGGATTTTCAAAAATAAATTTAATGAATATGGTCAATTTATTGGGAATAAAGAAAGGCTAGTGTGGAAAGGATATTCCCAAGCAGAAGGGATTGATTTTGAGGAAACATTTTCCCCAGTGGCCAGATTAGAAGATATCAGAATGTTCTTGGAATTTTCATGTTTCAAAAACTTTAAAATATATCAAATGGATGTCAAATCAACATTCTTAAATGGAAATCTAGAAGAAGAGGTTTATATAGAACAACCCGAGGGATTTATGTTATAAGAAAATAAAGACTATGTCTGAAAATTAAAGAAAGCATTATATGGTCTCAAACAATCCCCTACGACATGGTTTTCAAGACTTTATAGTCATCTACAATAGCAAGGATACAAAGGAGGAGCTACTGACAACAATATTTACATTAAAATTGAAAATCATAATATGATTATTGTTGTAGTATATGTGGATGATGTCATATTTGGGAGTAATCAAAATCCTTTAAGCAAACAATTTACTACATAAATGAAAAAAAAGTTTGAAATGTCAATGATTGGTGAACTAACATTCTTCTTGGGTTTAAACATTTCACAATCAGAAAAAGGCATATTCATATCTCATACTAAATACATTAAAGAAATGTTGAAGAAATTTCATATGGAAGAATGTAAACCTATGAGCGCTCCTATGGTTACAGGATGAAAACTAAGCAAATATGATGAATCGTCATAAGTACACGAAACCAAGTATACATCAATGATTGATAGCCTATTATATGCAACAACAACAAGACCACATATCATGCAAGTTGTAGGATTAGTGGCCAAATTTCAATATGCAAATAAAGAGACTCATATGAAAGAAGCTAAAAGAATTTTCAGATATCTCAAAGGTACCTTGGACTTTGGATTATGGTATCCAAAAGAAAAAAACTTCACCTTAACAACATATATTGATGCATATTGGGATGAAAGTGTGGATGATAGGAAATGACTAGTGGAGGAGCATTCTTCCTAGGAAAATGTCTTGTATCATGGCTAAGTAAAAAACAATCCTCCATATCACTATCTACAGTGGAAGCTGAATATATTCTTGATGCATATTGCTTCACTCGCGTAATCTGGATGAAACAAACCCTAGAAGACCTAAAAGTAAAGTATGTTCATCCTATTATTATTAACTGTGACAATACCAGTGTTATAAATCTGTCTAAAATTCTTGTCATGCACTCAAAAACCAAGCTTATCCCAATTAAATTTCATTTTTTAAGGGAACAAGTTTCTCTAAAAATTGTTAAACTGAAATATGTGGATACTAAAGAATATATTGAATATATATTCACAAAACATTTTCCCATAAGTACTTTTGAATACCATAGACATAAATTGGGGGAGTATAACCTCAAGGTGAGCAAAGAAACATCCCTCCTATTTTTTTCAAAGGGGGAGAATAAATAGTAAAACTCAGTTAAGACTGATAAATATTTTTTACTTTTTTCCATCAATACCAAAGGGCGAGAATGTTGGACATGGTGTTATGGTGTTGGCATTGATGTCAAAGAGGGTAATTATGGTCAATGTTGGACATGGTGTTATGATGTTGGCATTGATTTTAAAAAGGCCAATATGGTCATCATTATCAAATGGCTAAAATGCATAAAAAAGAAAAAAAAATAACAAATATACATAACCATATTTGCACTACAACTCCACGTTATAGGATTGGTGCTACAAATTGTTGCAACTCCACGCTACAAGATTGGTGTTGCAACTCATTTCAACTCCTACGTTGCAAATCCACGCTACAAGATTGGTGTTGCAACTCATTGCAACTCCACGCTACAGGATTGGTGTTGCAACTCACTAAAACTCCTATGCTCCAGCTCCACGCTACAGGATTGGTGATGCACCTAGGTAAACAAATAGAGTTAGAGAAATCATAGGTAGGATTTGTGGAATAATTCGTAATCACCCAATAAATTTTATTAAATAAATAGATCGAAAGTGAACAACGAATATTGATCATTGATCGTTGGATCAAAACAAGAACATGATTAGATGGCCCTAATATAACTCGTGCTTGGAATAGCATGAAAGATAAGTGGAGAAGGTGGACCCGAAAGTGACATTAAGTTAGATTTCATAATCCATGTGTCAGCATAGAGTATCATTGCATTTTGGATTAGAGTTATTTTGTGTGCATATTTTATTCGCAAAATCACGAGGACCTCTCATTCAAACAATTGATTAAGTCCAGTACGATTCATTTTAGCACTAGATAAAACTCTTGGTTATAAAGGTGTGGTCAGCTTCTAATTAGAGGAAGTGTTTTTAGGATAGAGTACATGATTTTTGCACCCTATTTAATCCATAGGTCACAGTAATTTTTTCATATGGAAAACAAAGGGGTCATAAGCTAGAACCTTTCCATCTAAGGTACAAGAAATTACACTAGGAAGCTAAGATCGAAATCTGATCTATTGGAGGATTGAGATTACAGTAAAAAATGGGATCAAAATAGAATTGCGATCCATTTCTATGATTGATTCATAATGGATAAAGGACCCAATCAATATTACTATGAAGAAAAAGAAAATGAGGTTAGAAATTGTAATTGACGAGATTTTTACGTAAAATTATAAATAAAGGAGAAATATGTTCTTAAAGGAAAATGGAAACATTATTGTTATTTTATTGATAAAATGTAAATGGAAACATTATTGTTATTTTATTGATAAAATGAAAAGGCACATTCGTTCATTTGCTATTTTACAAAAAGACACATTGTTTCAATGTCATACACATTTTGGGAGACTATATAAACAAATAAATATGGTGAAAAATAAAGTGTCTTTGTGGTCTAATTAAAAAGATAAAAAAAAGAAGCAGAGTCCAAAGAAGAATACTGAAGACATTTATGAAGTAAGGGTGGAAGGGAGGAGCAAGGGAGGATTGATGTCATCTATAGTTTGAATCCTAAAATAGGAAGTTGGTGCTTGAAATTAGAGGATATGTGGCCTATACAAGTTGAATCCTGAAACATGGAGTTGGTGCTTCCTCAAGTTGGTGCTTGAAAACTGGGAGTTGGTGCTCTAAAATAGGAGATTGGTGTCTCCTTGAGTTGCAAAAGAAGATAGATTGGTGTCTCTTACACATTGTAACTTGTATTTTTGTATTTGTTATATTTAATAAACACATTATTGTTGATCAATTGTTTTGATTAATAAATTTAATAATTAAGAATTATTAAAAATTGAATAAGAAGCAATATTGATTCACACCCCCCCCTTTCAGTATTGGCCAATTTCAACACATAATTGCATCATAAGAGGAGACATCCCAACAAGAACATGCATTATAGGCATGTAATCATTCATTTATTCTTTTATGTACATCAAATTTAATTATAACATGAAATATTAATTTTCAATTGTTTTGTTACCAAAAAAAATGGAACGCATTCAACACATAAGACAAGACGACGAGGAATAAAAGGGTTGATCACAAACTTTGTGAGTACTTAAATTTTTGTCCTTATTTAATATTTCATGTTTTCTATGAATTTTATATTTAAATAATTAATTTGCATGTGTCCATGTATGTGTTATAATAGGTTCTAACATAAGAAAATGATCCAACTGATGAATTGATAGAGATTAGGTTAACTATGGGTTGTGAGTATATGTTGAAGTATTAAGGTTTAATTGAACAATTTGTAAGTAGCTATGTTTTTAACTTTTCTTGTTTTATAATTAATGGAATAACAAGAAACCTTTATAATTATTATATCGACTGTTCATTGTTGTGGTGTATTAAACATGCAGGAAACAAAGTATGAATAGTATCCAACATAAGATATTTTGAGAGAAGGCATGACGCATGGATTTCAAAGAAAGTGTATTGTTTATGAAAGACTCACTGCTATGGTATGATTTTTTTATTTACACCATCATGTGTGTGTGTGTGTGTGTGTGTGTGTGTGTGACTCATTGCTATGGTACATTGTTTTTATTTACACACTCACTGCTATGGTACACTTTTTTTATTTACACAATCCTGTGTGTGTGTGTGTGTGTGTGTGTGTGTGTGTGTGTGTGTGTGTGTGTGTGTGTGATGATTAATTTCCACTAAGACCAATTATTCTATCGAACCTTAACAAGGTAAGATATTACTTAAATTTATTTAAAATTGTTTTTCTATGCTCAAAAGGCATGAAGAGAAGCATTCCAAGATCACCATAGTTTTGATGACTTCCGAGGTTAGGAAGGTCGGTAATGTGGAAAATATTTTCAAATTGGTATTTAATATGGGTATAGGCAGGGCAATCCAAGAGGAAGTGCTTTTCATCTTCTACCTTCTTAGTGTCACAAAGGTGACATGCTCTCTCATCCCAAGGTGTTTTGGGAGTTGTCCAATGCCTAGTTTCACTATGTAGCTCGTGAGAGTTTGTTCTTATTTTAGAAATGTTAATTTTCTTATTTTCACTTTCCAAAACTGAGAGGTAATTTTGATCTTCTAAATTAGGGTTGACCACCTCCTTGTAGTATCTTAATTTCCTTTTATCCACTAATTATTTATCACACCACATATTCTCCTTAAATTTAGTAGTGATAATATTTGTAATATTATCGATATTCTGCATGATGTCTTCTTCTTGTATTCCCCAATGATTTAACCAAGATTTGGAATATTTATGCTATCCCCACTTAAGTCACTAGTGGTTTTGGATAGAGTTTGAAGAAATTTTGGGAGCCTCTTGTCATTTTTTTTTATTTTTTTTTTTCTTGTACATTAGGCACCTAATCATAGCAATTATCTCAATGGGGGGGAGGCTTGCTTCTATGAGGAGGATAGGATAGGGTGTATTTCTTTTAATTTTGAGATTATAAGTTATAAAATTCTTTTGGACTTGTTATATGTTTCTCCACGATTCTCTAGATATACTGCAACCCCAAACTTCACATCCACATAAGATAACAGGAGTGACAAGAGTGTGAAAGAGGATTTTTTTTTTTATCCCAAAGCCAAAGTTCGGCTTCTTTACAATTGTTTTCAAGCCCATAATAAGATTTCCACCGTCC
>ML793399.1:531188-568556 GCA_009831015.1 Picea engelmannii
ATATATATATATATATATATATATATATATTACACTTTATTTCTATGTTTGTGGATGTAAGATGAAGAGGAAGAACATAAAAAACAATCTAGTCAATAAAAAATTAGGTTAGATAACCAAAGTACAATATCAACTACAAATTATGAATAAATGAGGCATTCATGTAGCTCGAGCGATGAAAACAGTTCAAGTGATGAATAACAATCAATATAATTGAATGTTACTGCAAGTTGTATGTTTTGGAATATTTGTCTATGAAGATCAGAGATTTTGTTTAATGTACTTGACATACTGTCTCAATTGCATGGGGACATGTTACCAATAAGTATAACAATTACATATTGTTTTGATAGTTTGGTTTGGTTGTCATTGATGTCAACCCTTGAAGAAAGTCTGGTAGAAAATTCCAATAGGCCCATAGGTGTGGTTAAGGAACCCAAAGTTGAACAAGGAATATGGACATGAAGAACTGTATAATTACAGGAAATACTATCATAGATGGATAGTATACATTGTGCCATTTCCGATGATATGTGGTACATCACATGGTTCCTCACATTTAGGGAGATATGGCTTAATGAACTTGGAGGACCCTCAATAATATTCTAGAAGCCCCTATAAGGTCAACAAGAAGTCAATTATTCTAGAATCCCCTAGAAAGTCATCAAGAAGTTTTCTAGTCAAGGTGGTTGCAACTAAAAGTTAATTATGGCTAGAGTTGTTGAAACAATAAAATAATTAAAAATAATTTAGTTGCAATAAGAAATTATGAGTTGATTAATTATGGATAAAGTAGTTGCAAGAAGAAAATAGGTTAGCCTTAGAAGATGGAAAAAGGGGTAAAACAGTTACAAGGTATCCCCTAAAGGAAGGAACTTGGGAAGTATAAATAAGAGATCAAAGGACTTCCATTAACACCTATTGAGCACATTGAATATCTATGTTATAAAGTGTTATGGACAAGTACTATTGACAAATCTAAAGCAGTGAGTCTGAGGCAATGAAGCTCAATGAAGAGAGAAGTTACAGGAGCCGAAGGGACGAATTTGAGCTTAATGTTATAGGGTTTTACTAAGGTTATCAAAAATTTACAAGGAAGGAGATCGTGAACATCCACAAGTTGCAGACTCAGAGAAGCAGGAACATCCATGGGTCACAGGAATAGAGAAGAATGAACATACACGTGGGCCATGAATGAAAGCATGGACGCTTAGTAAAGAAAAGGAATACGTGAGTTGCAGAGGAATATAGGCACAAAAATATGAAATCCACATTGGGATAGAACATGGACATCCACGAGTTGACAGTGCACAAGTCACGGATCTGTTAAGGAAAATTGAATATCAGAAGGTCAAATCCATCAAGTCAGTAAACATTTGAAAGGTATGGTTTACTATGTGTGTTAGGGTTTATATTTAGCAGCAGTTCGACACATAAATGTCTTGGTAATTCATGATTATTTTATTTGGAAGACATTCTTGTGGATCTTGGTATGAGGTTTTGAGTGGTAACAATTGATGATGTACGACAATAATGACAGGTTGTGGCAGTGACAGTGACAGATATGTAACAGGTTGTTTGATTCAGTGGCAGTGATAGGTTGTCTAAATTTATATTTCTTGGTGGTTGGAAGGGGAAATAAAATGGGTTTGTAGACTCCTTCTGGTTGATGACGGAAAACTAAGGGAGTTGTATCTTCCTTCAGGTAGGAGCCTGAGAAACAATGGGGTTGGAACCTCCTTCCAATTGTAGTTGGAAAAAAAGGAAGTTGGTGCTTCCTATGAATGTACTTCTTCTGACATGCAAGAAGAGGATTTTGTGGTTTTGTCCCACATTTGGTTTCCATGTAAAAATATTGGTGTATTGTGCATGTGTGTGATTTCTTATTTTTCACTATTTATTTATATTGCACTTATTGAATGGTATTGGTAAATTTCTCATAAAAGTTAAACAATACATATTATGGTTAAAAGGATTAAATTTTATATTACTGATTCACTCCCCACCCTCTAAATAATATGACAATTGGTATCATAGTTGGTCCTTCAAGAATCAGTTTAACCATTGGAAGGAGATCATGGATTACACTAAGATTGGGGTACCACAGTTTGACGGTCAGAACTATGCCTTCTGGAGGAGATGGATGAAAACATATATGTCGGAATAGGGATTGGACGTGTGGTGAGAAGTAGTATATGGGTACAAAGCACCAGCCAATCCCCCTACAAATAAGGAAGGAAAGAAACTTGAAGATAATTATACAAGGGCCAAAAATTCCATCGTGAATGGTTTGAATGAATCAATACACACCAATATTTTTAACTGTGAATCTGAAAAATAAATATGGGACAAACTGAATAATATCTATGAAAGAGATGATATTAAACTTAAGGAAGATAAACTTCAACCTTTTAGAGCCAAGTTCGAACAATTGATTATGAAAGAAGATGAAAACATAGAAGCTTAATTTCTATGAGTCTATGAAATAGTAAACATTATCAAAGATTTGGGAGATGAGATGAAGGAATAGGTCATTGTTAAAAATGTATTAATTTCTTTACCAATGAGATTTTATTCAAATATTTCATCTCTAGAAGAAAGAGTGGACCTAGATACAATGACCATGGACGAGTTACATGGGATACTCACAACTTACAATATGAGGATAGAGAAAGACAATCCTGTCACAAAGGAAGAAACATTTTAGACATATAAGAAGAAAAATCAAAAGAACAAGAAAAACCCAAAGTCAAATTTTAGCTGTAGTGATGATTCAAATGAAGATGAAGAGATGGAAAACTTTGTAATAAAGTTGAAAAGAGGAACTGGAAAATAAAAAGGTATGCTTCCATTTAAATGTTTTAATTGTGATGATGTTGGTCATTTTTCTTCTAAATGTTCCTATAATAATAAGAAAAGTAATGAAGAATATGACTCTAAAAATAAAAACCAAATCCAAAAGGGTAGAAGAAACAAAAATATTTTTTTCAAGAAAAGTCTTTGCACCAAGGAAGATCGTTCCTCATTAGATGAATATGAAGACAACGACACTGATATAGAGAGGGTACTTTTCATGGAAGTAGAATATTCTGAAGAACATTCTGAAGAAGAATGCGAAGAGGAAAAAGCAGATTACAGAGAAGAATTGATCAGTGGCATAGAAGAACTTGGGAAAGAAAGAAAGATAATCATGTCACTCAAAGAAGAATCAAAGAAGAAATACGGATTTCATAATTCCAACTCCGAAGAAGTCAAGAAGATGATCATGAAGTTAAAGATTTATATAGAATAAGGAAAAAGAATTGAAGAAGCACTCAGAGGCCATTTATAAGAAAAGGAAAAGATGATCGAAGGATTAGAAGAAGAGATAGTCACATTGAGAAAATATCTTCGAAAGAAAGAAATGTAACAAAAAAACACCAAATACTGGATGAGATCATCAGCGGTTAAAATCCATAAAATGATAATTCTAGACTATGATAAAAAAAACTGAGAAAGGTTTGAGCTCCAAGACAAGAGAACAAAAAACAAAGCAAAGAAGCTATGTAGAAACTGTCAGAGGCTCTCCTACTAAAAAGGAAGGAAAGAAGCTCTAGGGAGAATATCATAGAGATACTACCCCACCTAGAAGATTCAAAATTTAGAAACAGCAACAGTCAGGAATAGAAAAACTTCAAGAAGAAGAAGGATTCATAAGAGAAACTCCATTTATAATATCTTCAACTCCCAACTCTCAAACTGTTTTTCTTGGATTATGTTATTCATGTAATAATTTTGGACACAGAACTATAAATTTTAGATCTTATACCAAGAACAAAAGAAACTATGAAGTCTACACAAGAAATAGTTATCCAAGAAGATCTCATGAAGCACAAAGCCGAAGCTACAACAAATTTGAATCCTTGAGTGTTGAAGTGGAATGTTACAAGTGAAAAAACTTTGGACACATGGACAAATATTGTAGAATGATATCAACATAATATCAACAGTCACAAAAAAGGACTACAATGAATATGGATAAGAAAGTAGAATAAATTCAACACTAAAGAATGTGCACTTTCCCTAGAAGATCAACACAAGAAACGTGGATGGTATGTTGATAGTGGTTGCTCAAAGCATATGACATATGAAAAGGGAAGGTTTCTAACATTTAAAAAGGAAAGAGTTGGGTTAGTTTCATTTGGGAATGACAACTCAGGAAGAATTGTTGGAAGAGGCACAATCAAGATTGGAAGCAAGGATGTCAAGGTAGAAAATGTTCTACTAGTGGAAGACATGAATCACAATCTACTAAGTGTAAGTCAAATGTGTGACCAAGGACAAAAAATTGTGTTTGATTCATGGAAAGGTTAGATAAGAAAAGAAGGATTAGGCAAGTTGGTGGCTACAACTATAAGAACTCCAAGAAACATATATGTACTAAATGAAATTGGAATAGAAAAGTGTTTCTTAGGAAAGGAAGATGAAGTTTGGGTATGGCACAGAAGAATAAGTCACATAAATTTTGATAATATTTTCAAGTCATAAAAAAGGAAGCAGTAAGATAAATGACTTGGATCTTGAAGCGAACAAATACCTTATGCATGCATTGTCTACAAGGAAATAAAAGAAAGACCAAGTTCAAATCAAAAGAGCACTCCACAAGAAACCCACTGAAAATTGTGCATAGTGATTTAGTTGGACCGACATGAAGAAAGGGATTGAAAGGTAAGTAGTAGTTTATGAAATTGTTGATGACTATAAAAGAATGATTTTAGTTTGTTTTCTCAGGAAGAAGTCATAGGAATTAGAACACTTCAAGATATACAAGGAGACAGTTGACACTGAGACAAAATAAAAAATCAAGTGTCTAATATCATAAAATGGGGGAGAGTTTACATCAAAGGAATTTATGGATTTCTATAGTGAGCATGGGATAAAGAGAAAATTATCCACATCCATGACCCCTCAACAAAATGGAGTTGTCAAAAGGAAGAAGAAAACAATACAGAAAATGGATAGAACCATGTTAATGTATTCCAACTTGATGGATTTGTTTTGGGTACAGGTAGTGCATACAGTAGTTCACATTCAGAACAAAGGAATTCTTATAAACAACAATGATAAGACTCCCTACGCGCTATGGAAAGGAATACTAGCAAATGTTAAGAACTTCAAAGTTTTTGGAATAAATTGATACATCAAGAAAGAATATGGAACGATTGGAAAGTTTGATTTTTGAGTTTAAAAAGGCATACTAGTTGGGCACTCAATCAAAATGAAAGCATACAAATGCTTCAATCTAAGACTCAAAAAAATAGTGGTAATCATCAACGTGATGATTGATGAGACTGATGGACACAAGATAAAAGAAGGAAGAAAATATTCAGTGGAACACGATCCAGAAGAAGTGTTGAGGGAAGAAGAAGCAGAAGAGGAGGAAGAAGAGCAACTAGAAGTAGAGAAGGAACAACAAGACCTTCAGGTACCTCCAAAGACATATAGAAGACGAGTACAGAAAAAAAATCCACCATAGCAGATTATTGGGAATAAAGATGCGGAATTTGAAACCAGAGGAAGAATCCATTCACTAGAACAACAACCCCTATCACTGTTATCCATAATTGACCCAAGAATCTTTGAAGAAGGCAATAAAGATGAATTATGGATCAAATCCATGGATGAATATTTAGATCATATAGATAAGAATGAAACATGGGAACTTGTTCCAAGGTCGAAGGAAAAGAATTTGATTGGTACAAACTGGAATCTTTAGAGACAAATTGAACAAGGATGGACAGGTTACCAGGAACAAAGAAAGATTGGTATATAAAGAATATGCTTGGGTTGAAGGTATAGATTTTGAAAAGACATTTTCCATAGTTGCTAGAATGGAATCAATCAGACTGATTATATCTTATGCATTTTCTAAGAATATTAAATTATATCATATGGACGTGAAAACAACATTCCTAAATGGAGATCTATAGGAATAAGTCTACATCGAGCAACTAGAAGGATTTCATTTATCAGAGAAAAAAACATATGTTTGTAGGTTGAATAAGGCCTTATATGGTCTCAAACTAGCCCCTAAAGTATGGTATTAAAGATTAGACAAATACTTACAATGATAAGGGTTCAGGAAAGGAAATGCAGACAACAACCTCTACATAAAGGTAAATCAAGATAGTATCATATTAATTGAAGTTTATGTTGATGATATTATTTTTGGAAATGATGATGATAGGATGAGTCGTGATTTTTCCAAAGACATGCAAATGAGTTTGAGATGTCATTGCTTGGAGATTTATCTTTATTTTTTGGTCTCCATATATGTCAGAGAAACAAAGGTATCTTCATCTATCAGACCAAGTATATCATAGAAATGCTAAAGAGGTTTGGACTGCAATACGGCAAACCAGTTGCAAGTTAAGTAAGGACGGTGACTCTAAGGATGAAGATCAGAGAAAATACAAATCGATGATTGGAATATTACTCTATATGAGAGATTCCAGAACAGATGTGATGTAGGAAGTTGTACATGTGGCATGGTTTCAAGAAGAAAAAAAGGAATCACATGTTATGGAAGTAAAGAAGATATTCAAATCTCTCAAAGGTATAGAAGAATTCAGATTATGGTATTCAAAAGAAAATGATCTATCCCTTTTTTCCTACACAAATGCATATTGAACAAGATGCATTGATGGTAGAATAAGCACAAGTGGAGTAGCTTTCTACTTTGGTGAGTGCTTGGTATCATGGTTAAGAAAGAAACTATCATCAGTATCTTTATCTACAACATAAGTAGAGTATATTATAGCATCAACATGTTGTACTCAAGTCCTATGGATGAAACAAAATTTTAAGGATATACAAGTTGAATAGGATAATCCCATTCTGATATTTTGTGATAACACAAGTGCCATCAATATATCCAAGAATCTAGTGATGCACTCCAAGACGAAACACATTTCGATAAAGTTTCACTCTCTACGGGAACATGTTGCAGAGAAGAACATCAAGGTCGAGTATGTTGGGAGAAAATCACATATTGAAGATGTCTTTACCAAACCCCTTCCAAGGGATGTCTTTGAGTATATTTGACAGAAACTTGGAGCAGTTTCTACCTTGCAGTGAATTTTGAATGCTTTTCATATATGTCATGGATTTACATGATGAATCACCTTGAAAATAAAGGACACCAGGAAGATCCACATCTTGCAGATAGGGGGAGTATCCCCAAGTACAGTTCAAACAGGGGGATCTTCCCCAAAGGGAATCTACCCTTTTCAATTGATTTCAAAGGGGGGGAGAGTAATCAGAGGCGTGGAAATAGAGAAAAAGAATAGAGGCATGATCACAGGGGGAGCATGAGCATGAGTGATTCCATGCCATCAATGTTGCATAATAATGTTTTCATCAATGCCAAAGGAGGATATTGTTGATAGTTTGGGTTGGTTTTCATTGATGTCAACCCTTGAAGCAAGTCCGGTAGAAAATTTCGGTATCCCTAGAGGTGTGGTTAAGGAACCCGAAGTTGATCAAGGAATATGGACATGAAGGAATGTATAATTGCAACTAAGACTATCATAGATGGATAGTATACATCGTTTCATTTTCGGTGATGTGTGGTACATCACATGGTTCCTCACGGTTATGGATATATGGATTAATGAACTTGGAGGACCCTAAAGAATATTCTAGAATCCCCTAGAAGGTGAACAAGAAGTCAATTATTCTAGAATCTCCTAGAAAGTCATCAAGAAGTTTCCTAGTCAAGGTGGTTGCAACTAAAAGTTAATTATGGGTAAAGTTTTTGTAACAAGAAAGTAATTTAAAATAAATTAGTTTCAATAAGAAACTATAAGTTGACTAATTATGGATAAATTATTTGCAATAAGAAAGAATTGGGTTAGACTTAGAAGATGGAAAAAGGGGTAAAACAGTTACAAGGTATCCCCTAAAGGAAGCAACTTGGGAACTATAAATAAGATATCAAAGGACTCCCAATAGCACCTATTGAGAACACTAAATATCTATGTTGTAAAGTGTTATGGGTAGGTACTATTGACAGATCTGAAGCAGTGAGTCCGAGGCAACGAACTTCAATGAAGAGAGAAGTTGTAGGATCTGAAGGGACAAGGTTCATATTATTTTTCTAGGGTTTTCTTAAGGTTATCCGCGAGTTGCAGTTAATGAGATCATGGACATCTGCTTGTTGTAGACTCAAAGAAGCATGAACATCCATGGGCCGTAGGAATATCGAAGTGCAGAAATACATGTGGTGTCGTGAATGAAAGTGTATACACTCGGTAAATAAAAGGAATCTTCGAGTTGCAAAGGAATCTAGGTGCCAAAATCCACGAGCCACAATGGGACAGATCATGGATATATGTGAGTTGAAAGTGCACAGGTCATGGATATGTTAAGGAAAATTGAATATCAGAAGGTCAAATCCATAATTTCAGCTACAATTTGAAAGTTATGGTTTACTATGTGTGTTAGCGTTTATATTCTACAGTATTCCAACACATAAATTTGTTGGTTGCTCATGAGTAATTTATTTGGAAGAAATTATTATGGATATTGGTATGAGCGTTTGAGGCATAAGGGTTTGAGTGGTAACAGTTGATGAAGTACAATAACAGTGAGAGGTTGTGGCAATGGAAGTGATAGATTAGTAACAGGTTGTTTGATTCAGTGGTAGTGGCATGTTGTCTACATTTATATTTCTTGGTGGTTTGATGGGGAAAGGAAAGAGGGTTGTAGACTCCTTCCAGTTGGTGTCGAAAAACTAAGGGCGTTGTAGCTTCCTTCAGGTTGGAGCCTGTGAAACAAGGAGGTTGGATCCTATTTCCATTTGTAGATGGAAAACAAGGAAGTTGGTGCTTCCTATGAATGTACTTCTTCTATCATATAAGAAAAGCATTATGTGGTTTTCTATCACATTGGGTTTCCAAGTAAAAATGTTGGTGTACTATGTATGTGTGTGATTTCTTATTATTCACTTTTTATTTATACTACACTTAGTGAATGGCATTGGTAAACTTCTCATAAAATTTAAGCAATACATATTGTGGTTAAAAGGATTAAAAATATTATTATTGATTCACACCTGCCCCCTCTCAGTTATCCAACAATTGGTATCAAATCTAGTCCTTCAAGAATAATTTTAACCACTTGAAGGAGATCATGGATTACGCTAAGATTGGGGTACTACATTTTGATGGTCAAAACTATGCCTTCTAGAGAAGACATATGAAAACATGTGTAAGAACATGGTTTTTACATGTGGCGAGAAGTAGTAGATGGGTACAAAGCACCAACCACTCCCCCAACAGATAAGGATGCACAGAAACTTGAAGATAATGATGCAAGAGACAAAAATTTCATCCCGAATGGTTTGAATGAATCAATATACACCAAGGTTTTTAACTGTGAATCTACAAAAGAAATATGGGACAAACTGAAGAATATCTATGAATGACGTGACAAAGTTAAGGAAGCTAAACTTCAAACTTTTAGAGCCAAGTTTGAACAATTGAAGATGAAAGAATATGAACACATAGAATATTATTTTGTACGAGTCGATGAAATAGTAAGAATTATCAAAGGTTTGGGAGACGATATGAAGGAACAGGTCGTTGTTAAAAAGGTATTAATATCTCTACCAATGAGATTTGATTCAAATATTTTAGCTCTAGAATAAATACTAGACCTAGCTACAATGACCATGGACGAGTTACATGGGATACTCACATCTTATGAGATGAGGATAGAGAAAGAAAATCCAGTCACAAAGGAAGCAACATTTAAGGCATCTAAGAAGACAAAGCAAAAGAACAAGCAAAATCCAAAGTCAGATTGTAGTTGTAGTGATGATTCAGACGAAGATGAAGAGATGACAAACTTTGTAAGAAACTTGAAAAGAAGAATTGGAAAATAAAAAGGTATGCTTCCATTGAAATGTTTTAATTGTGGTGATGTTGGTAATTTTGCTTCTAAATGTCCCTATAAAAATTGTTAAAATGTTTATATGCTCATTTGACCATAAATAATCTCACATCATTGTCACCCAACCATAGGAACTTACACATGACACCCCCAAGCACAGTAACCTTTTCTTGTATAGAATGATTCTTGCAATTTCGTTCTAGAACCAACAAATAAACAATAACCATAAATACCACTTCTACAACAACACAATACTAAGAGAACGTACCTCTACTAATGGAATCATACCTTTACCAAGAGAAGCACACAAGAGAGCTACCAAAAAGAATGAGAATACACCATGACAACTAGTACACTACCCTCTCCATACTTGTGCTTCCTTCTGCTGCAACTACTATTCTTTAGACTTGTGCACTAGCTAAATGATTGAGTGAGTGTGTCAAAATGAGATAAGGTGCCTCCTTATTTATACTAGCATGTCCAAGTGACTTTTCCATGTAGGGTTGAATTCTCTTTCTGGAGACTTCTAATTCTTTATTATTATTCTCCTTGGGTCAACTTCTCTTCTAGGGTATTTCCACATCTGTTTAATGGTTCTCTTGCTTCCGAACTATTCTACTCTAAGTACAAAGGTTATATTGGATGTTAATACCTCTCATAGCTACCAAAACATCAACACTCCCTCTTATCTAGGGAGGTATTAACTAATATGTTCTTCATGTAATGGTCTTAATCATATCCATCCATCTCACATGGCATGGGAAAGACTCACATGGTATTGCAGACTAGTCTATAGGTAGAATCACCATAGCCACACAAGTTATTTCATGATCAAATAGATCATGTCACAAGTATCACTATCATAGCCACATCGCCTCTTCCATATTCACACATGGACTATTTGATGAATCGATACATCACATTCACCATCATAGCCATACATAGGCTTTGTCATAGTCACTCATAGTCTATATGATGGTCATGTCACAGTCATGCATCTAGGGTCTCATCAACATATGTAGCATCTCTCTAGTGGGCACAACCTCATCATCCTCTTAGACCTTATGGGTATTTGATTTTTTTCATACCTTATGTCATTACAGGACTTAATCTAGCTCACTCAGAGATAGGAAGCTATCCAGTTCACACAGAACTGCACTACTACCCAATCCACATGGAGGGTGGGAAAATATATAGTTGATCTAGTTCACACTAAACTATGATACTACCCAATCCTTACGAAGTCTAGGAAACTATTAAGTTTGAGCTAGTTCACACGCATAACTACACTACTATCCAATCAAGACAAAGTCTGGGAAACTATTCAGTTTGAGCTAGTTCACACATAGAACTGCGCTACTACGCAATCCAAATGGAGCCTGGGAAACTATTTAGTTTGATCCAGTTCACACACAAAACTGCGCTACTACCCAATCCAAGTGGATTCTCGGAAACTATTCAGTTTGAGCCAATTCACACACATAACTGTGCTACTACCCAATCCAAACAGAGTCTGGGCAACTATCATGCCTGTAAATGACTACCCACTGCTGCCACACTCTGTAAGCTACTACCCCAAGAATCTCATATGTGACTCATCACTCCCTCCTATGAGGGATGTCCTTCTGGACCACACCAAGCTTGTCCCTTAAGTATTCAAACTTTACCCTTGAAAGAGGCTTGGTCAACACATATGTTATTTGCTCATTTATGGAAATATACTGAAGCTTCACAACTCCCTTTTGCACCAGATCTCAAATATAATGGTACTTTATCTCGACGTGATTGGACTTGTCATGAAACACATGGTTCTCGGACAACTTTATACAATTCTAGTTGTCACAAAAAATACAAGTCACCTCTAACTCGAGATCAAACAACCCTGCAAGAAATTTACAAAGCCACACAACTTCGCTATTAGATGAACATGATGTTATATATTTGTCCTCAGTCATACCAAGTGCCACACTAGTATGCTTCCTGATGAACCATGAAATCATAGTTGACCCCAGAGTGAAGAAAAATCATGATGTACTCTTCTGATCTGTGACACTTCTGGTCCAATCTAAATCAGCATAGCCTTGCAGTCGTATCTTATGATCCGAAACATATCAAAGTCCAAAGTCTATTGTACACTTCAGATACCTTAGCACGTTCTTTTCCACAATCAAGTGAACTCATCTTGGTTCAACCATATACTAACTCAATGTGTTCACCACAAAGCATATACATGGTGACATCCACTATCTCTGAAGTATTACTCAATAACTTCAGGTTCGTCACCATTGGTGTGGTCATGGATTTACAATCCATCATTTTGAATCTTTTCAGGATCTCTACTGCATAATTTTCTTGGCACAGGAAACTCTCATCTAGTTTCTGCCACACCTCTAGACCCAAGAAATAATGCATCATACCCAGGTCTTTCATCTCAAACTCTTATGCAATATTTCTCTTGTAATTTGGGATGAGTTTCTCGTCCCCTGTTAGAAATAGGTCATCCACATATAATAGTAATATCATTAGTCCACTATCCTCAACCTTGTAGTAAATTTTTGGATCTAATTTACTCTTGGTAATGCCCAAGCTCATAAAAAAGTTGTCAGTTCTATTGTACCATGCCCTAGGTGCTTGTTTCAATCCATGCAAGGCTTTCTTCAATCTGCAAATATATGTTTTCCTATCATGTGTCTCGAATCCCTATGGATTCTCCACGTACACTTCCTCTTCCATTACAACATTCAGGAAGGTTGTCTTTGCGTCCATTTGTTGTACATTCCAATTCATCATTGCAACTATTGCAAGTATATCTCTAATTGAAGTGTACCTTTCCATAAGAGAAAATGTATCCTCATAATCTATTCCTTCTTTCTAGGAGAACCCACGATCCATGAATCTTGCCTTATACTTCTCAATACTTCCATATGCTGAATGTTTCACCTTGTAGATCCATTTGGAACTCACAATTGATTTCTCTTTTAGTCTCAGAACCACATTCCAAACATAATTCTTAATAATGGATTGGTATTCATCAATCATAGCATCCTTCCATACTTTCTTCGCTGCATCCTCTTCGTAACAGGTAGGCTTAGTATCAATGATATTACATAGCAATGCCACATAACTGGACTATGGTTGAGATTTCTTTCTTTCTCTGAAAGATGCATCTGGAGCACCATACTTCTCGACATCCTAAATAATCTCATGATTCCAATATGGTATTATTTTCATTGTATTTGTTTCTGCAAGTATTTTTGGTTATGCCATGTCATGGTCCTCTAGATCATGCCCTTTTGGCCCAACATCATTACCTGCAATTGTATCTACAACTCTTGGAGCTTCAGGATCCTCATCATGGATCTCATCTGTATGATGTTGCCTCGATCTATTGAAGGTTTCATCCTCATCGAATGATCCAGATTTTATGAGCAGAACAAAATGACTACAAATTATTGCTAGATGCTTAACACAGAATAATAGAGATACAATAAAATTGGTTTTCTATTCAATAAGGAAATAAGTTGAAACTGTAAAATGCGGCAGAAAACAAGCTTGCTGGAATGGTGGCGGCTTATCTCTGAGAAGATATGTGACGGCTTCACTCATTCGCAAGAATATGATTACAATGAGGCTCTCAAGGCATTTTTACAATAAACAAGAGTTTCGAAAACCTTAAACATCCAAAAACCTAACCCTAGGAGATGAAGCGCCAAAAGTCGTGTGGGCCCCATTTGGGTAAGTCAATACATCAACTTCCCAGGGTATTAACTTTTGCATACGATATTCATTTTAGGCGTATGATATCCCATTGGAAATATCTATCCGAGGAATACAACAGTTACACAACATACCGCAAAAAACGTCGTTTAGGGCCTCAAAACGGTTCTGGAAGTTCAGGACCCGAAAAACTGCTAAAAATAGTAAGTTATCAAAATTGCTAGAAATTTGTTTTGAGCCAGATGGAAAAGGTGGGTGGCCACCAATATCCACCTGGATCATCGAAGGTAACATCTATGCTAATATTGATCTGTCTGTAACCAAGGATGTAGACTCTATTCCTTCGATGTCCCACTATATCCAAAAATAACACCCTTCTTTCCTGAATGATCCAACTTTGATATATTATATTTGGGAACATGCACATACACTAAAAAACCAAGTATCCACAGGTGGATGACCTTTGGCTTTTCTTCTGTAAACGTTTCTTCTGGTGTCTTGTTTTGAAGTACATGGTGATGACTTTTATTCTGCACATATACAATAGTCATGGTTGGTTCTTCCCATAGATGCATAGGTAAGTCTTGATCATGAATCATAGCCTTTACCACTTCCATTATCATTTGGTTCTTTATTCTACCCCATTCTACCGAGGATTGTAGGGAGTAGTGAGCTCCCTCTTATTCCAAAATTCTCTATAGAATGCTTTGAAGTCATCTAAGGTGAAATCTCCTCCATTATCTGACCTCAAAGTTTTTATCTTATTTTCAGAGATATTTTCTACAAGGGATTTGAATTCCTTGAACTTGCTAAATACTTTTCTTTTCATTTTCAAGAAATAAATCCATGTCTTACGTGAGAAATCATCAATAAATGAAACATAATATACATACCTGCTAAGTGAAGTAACTAAGATTGGTCCACACATGATCCAGATTTTATGAGAAGAATGAAATGAATATAGATTATTAACAGGTGCTTAACACAAAATAACAGAGATACAGTCAAACTAGTTTTCTATTCAATACCGAAATAAGTTGAAACTGTAAAATGTAGCGAAAACAAGCTTGCTGGAATGGTGGCGGCTTATCTCTGAGAAGAGATGTGATGGAAGCATGCATTCACAAGAAGAAAGTTACAATGAGGCTCTGAAGGAATTTTTACAATAATAAATAATGCCAAAAACCCTAGACATCCAAAAACCTAACCCTAGGAGATGAAGCGCCAAAAGTCATGTGGGCCCCATTTGGGTAAGTTAGTACATCAACTTCCTAGGGTCGTAACTTTTGCATACAATCTCCGTTTTAGGCGTGTGATAGCCCGTTGGAAAGGTATCATTGAGGAGATTCATTTTGGGGCCTCAATCATGAGTTTGGCTATCATTTAGGAGCTCGATCCCCAAAAAAACTTCATTTAGTCCCTCAAAATGGCCCTGGAAGTTAAAACTGCTAAAAATAATAAATTGCCAAAATTGTCAAAAAATTGTTTTGGGCCATTTGGAAAAGGTGGGTGGCCACCAATATCCATATATATCAATAATCCCTCCTTAGGAATAAATGGTCTCCATTGCGTTGAGTTCCCCCATCAAATGAGGAAATTTCTGCTGAACTTGGCCCCGGGTGAGCCACTTGCCTTGGTGCAGGAGATGCCCTGCTTTGATGACTCGATAAAGCTGGATCCTTTGTTATCAAGTGCCCTTGATCTGTCTGTCCACAATCTGATCATTGGATGCATGTTGTATGCATTCAGGGTTGAGCTCTATTGGTGTCAGTTGTTCTGCTACTTCTGAGGTGTCCAATAATGGTGGGAAATAAGGGCGAAGGAGATCCATGTTGAACACTGGGTGCAGGCCAAGGAAAGGATGAATGTTGAGCTCAAAAGAATTATCCCCCATAGCCTTGGTGATAGTGTACGACCCATAAAAAAGTGGGAAAATATTTTGATGGGGTCCTATAAGGTGTTCTTTCTGCAAATGCAACCAAAATTTGGCGCCCACCTGAAACTTATGTGGCACCCAATGTTGATCATGGCATTGTTTGTACTTGTCATTGGACTTATGTAAGATATCCTGAACATGTTCGTGGATGTGCTAGATCCGCTCAATGAACCGGGTGGCTTTGTCAGCTTCAGTTGGAGTAGGAGATGAGTCGGTCGAGGTGACCATAAGGGGAAGTGCAAAATCTATGGGACCCAATGGTTGGAATTCCAACCCCACTTGAAAGGGGTATGGTTGGTTGAGCTATGTAGGGATCAGTTGTAGCTATGTTGGACATAGGAAAGGCTCTCATCCCATGTGTGAGGGTGCTTTGAATTATACATGTGAAGGATATGCACAATCATTCTATTTACAACCTCGGTTTGTCCATCTGTCTGGGGGTGGAAGGCCATGGATTTGGTGAGCTTGGTTTCTAGCAGTGACCAAAGGCTCGACCAGAATGTGCTGAGAAATCAACTATCTCGATCTGAGACAATGGTTTGTGGGATTCCAAAATGTAACCAGACTCATTCAAAGAAGATCTTGGCAGTGGCCTCTACTGTGATGCTCTTCTTGCAGGCAACCAGAATCACCATCTTAGAAAAATGATCAACAACCACAAAACACAGTCATTTCCCCGCTTGGTGGATGGGAGGCCCGACATGTAGTCCATTGAGATGGATTCCCATGGCCTATTAGAAGTGGGAAGAGGGGTGTACAGGCCCTGTTTCTTAGTGGTCATTTTGGAAATAGCACAGGCAGTGCAAGACCTAATATACTTGTTGACCTCCTGTCGAAGTTTCGGCCAGTAGAAATGTTTTTGTAGCATCGCCACTGTCTTTTCAATGCTGAAGTGTCCTGCCACCCGACTGTAGTGGGTTTCCCAGATCAGCTTTGCTCCCTCACTTGATGGAACACAGATATGGCCCAGACGACATAACAACCCATCCTGAAGATGGAAATTATCAACAATTGCATTTGCACCCAACATTTGTTAGGTGGTGGCAAAGTTAGGGTCTATCTCATAGAGTTGGGGCCATCTAGATGTCTCATAACCGCAAGAGTCTAGCACCATCATGAGTGCCATGACTGGTGGTCTGCTGAGGCAATCAACGATGTGATTGGTGCTTCATGTTTTATACTTGATGTTGAGGTGCAATTGCTGCAAGTATGTGGACCACTTTTGATGGCGGTCATTCTACAATTTTCCATGTGTCTGCATGAACTGCAGTGGCTTATGATCAATGTGGATGACTGTCTCCTTCCCAAGAATGTAATGTCTCCATTGGCAGCATGCTTTCACAATGGAGTACACTTATTTTTCATAAGTAGGGTACTTATAGACATTATCTGACAGTGTCTCACTCTGATAGGCCATGGGGTGGTCGTGTTGAGTGAGAACGACACCCACATCATAGTCTGAAGCATCTGTCTTGATCTCAAAAGGATGTTGCAGGTCTGGTAGTGAAAGTATTGGGGCTGAGCAAAAGCGTTGCTTCAAATCATCGAACGCTTGTTGTTGGGACCGGCCCCACGCAAATTTCTCCTTGCCACCACCCCTGTTTATTTGGCTAAGGGACCATGCAATATGGGAGAAACACAACATGAACCTGCAGTAGAAATTAGCCAGGCCCAAGAAGCTCTGAAGCTCAGTGAATGTTGTTGAAGCTGGCCAGTCACGGATGACTTGGATCTTGGCTGGATCCACATGTACGCCATGCTAATTAATGATGTAGCCTAGGTAATGGACCCTGTCCATGCCGAAGGAGTATTTTTCCAAGTTGGCGTATAGCTTGTGCTACCGCAGGGTGTGCAGAACCTGTTGAATATGCTGCAAGTGTTTGGCCCAAGTCTTGTTGTAAATTAGAATGTCATCCAGATACACCACTACAAAAGTATTGGTGAATGGTTGCAGGATATTGTCCATCATCCTCATGAAAGTGGCTAGAGCATTTGTCAAACCAAAGGGCATGACCAACCATTCAAAAAGGCCTTCCTTTGTCTTGAAGGCAGTCTTCCATACATCTGTCTGTTTTATTGGGACCTGGTGGTAGCCATACTTCAAATCAATCTTACTGAAGTATTTGGCCCCCATGAGTTGATCAAGGAGGTCATCGATTTGGGGAATCGGGTACCTGTTTCTGACTATGATTTTATTCAGAGCCTGGTAATCAATACAGAGTTGCCAGGTCCCATCTTTCTTTTGTACCAGCACGATTGGGATACCACAAGGTGATGAGCTAGGGTGGATGTGCCCCTTGTGGAGCAGTTCTTGGATCTATAACTTGATCTCATCATTCTCTAACAAAGAGCGATGATAAACTAGCCCATTGGGCAGCGATGCGCCAGGGTCATATCGATGGGGTGCTTGACCTGGCAGTGCAAAGGTACCCCTGTAGGTGAGGAGAAGATATTTGAGTATTCTTCCACGACCTTATCTACTTTCTTCTATTGTGTGGAGAGGTCAGTTGTAGAGGCCCTGGATGCGGTTGTGATCTTTCCCTTATTCTGAGAGAGAAACACGAAGAAGACAAACTTCCCCATCTGAGAGATGACATTCCTGTATTTCTTAGCAGAGATCAAGGAAATAGCACTAGGTGGGACTGCCTCGGGTATCTTGTACAATTTCCTGTTCAAAGTAATAATAACACTACGAGGCCTAGACTCATATACAGCATGAGGTTTCCATAAATAAGGTTGGCCCAAAAGAATATCACAAACTTCGAGAGGAGCAACATCACACAATACCTCATCTTTGAAGGGCTTGATGTTGTACGACAGTCGACATTGTTGGCTGATGCGAAGATCGCTTCCTTGGAAGAACCATCCAATGGTGTATAGTTGTGGGTGCGACGTTGTTAGCAGGGTTAGCTGCTTGACAACCTCTATTGATATGAGGTTATTATGGCTACCTCTATCAATGATGAAGTGCAGCGGGGTGCCTTTTACCCACATCTGTGAATGGAAGAGGTGCTCTCCTTCTTCTGGCTTGTCTGGTTCACTAGGTTGGAGCTTGGTGGTAGCAACAGTGGCACTGGGTTCCGCATCAATGATCCATCTTCCCCTTTCTAGTTTTGGCTCAGATTCATAATCTGCATCTAATTCAGAGGCTTTCACTTTGGCCACCAGTGACTACTTTGAGCGGCAGTCAGCAGTGTTATGCCAAGGGCTTTTATGGAAGTCGCACCACTTCTCGATATCTTTCTTTGTCTTTTAAGTGTCCTTCTATGCTTGCAGCTTGGACTGGTTGTCTTGATACTGTCCATATTTGCTATGTCCTTTGTTCGGTGGGTTGGGGCTTCCCTTTCCTGGCTTTTGTTGTGAGGGGTTCCCAGGCCCAAATTGTCACGTCTTTTGTTTGAGCTTATGCTCGATTTTGATGGCATATCGGTAGGCCGCACCCAAGGATGAGATGTATGGAAATTCCATTTTTATATGGATGTATCTATGTAGAGTACCGTGATACTTGAGCACTAGATGTCACTCTGAATATTTGATACCCAACTTGGTGCGCAAGGTATGGAAGATATTTGTGAAATCTGGCACTGCTTGGTCTCTTTCTTGCCACAGTGTGGTCCATTTGGTATACAGGTCATCATAACTTATGACAGGGTAGTATTGTTCCTTAATAGAATCCCTGAAGGATTCCCAGGTGGTCGTGACTGAAAATAATGAGGTTTCCTCTGTTTCCTTTTGCTCACAGAAAGTTTCACACCAATCTTTGACATGAGGAACGGCTTTGAGGAGCGTAAAAGTAATCTTTTCTTTATTCGAAAAGTTATGGACAGAAAAATACCCTTATAGTAGATTCAACCACTCTACTATAGCATATGCCTCTATCTGACCTTCAAATATAGGAATATCAAATTTTATTTGTACCTTGAAGGGGGCAACGCCTCCATTCGAAGAAGATGTGTCGCTTGTTGGTAGCCGCCGAAGGATTTGCGTGAAACTATCCATCATCTCGTTCCTCTGTTGCGTGATGGATTGCTCAATCAACAGTTTGAAAGGATCTCCTTTCCCATCATATTTATTTTCTCCTGCCATGGGAGGTCGCTTGGGCAAGCAAGAGCTTCTTTCCTCAAGAGAAACAAGCTCGAGACCCAACTCTTTGTACTTCGACCTCGTTGGGGACATGCTTTAATAAGACAAGGAGCAGACCGCTTTGATACCAATGATCCATATTTTATGAGTAGAATGAAATGAATATAGACTATTAATAGGTGCTTAACACAAAATAACAGAGATATAGTAAGACTGGTTTTCTATTCAATAACGAAATAAGTTGAAACTGTAAAATGCAGCGGAAACAAGCTTGCTGGAATGGTGGCGGCTTATCTCTGAGAAGAGATGTGACGACAACACGCATTCGCAAGAAGAAAGTTACAATAAGGCTTTGAAGGCATTTTTACAATAATAAAGAATGCCAAAATCCCTAGACATCCAAAAAACTAACCCTAGGAGATGAAGCGCCAAAAGTGATGTGGGCCCCGTTTGGGTAAGTTAGTACATCAACTTCCCGGGATCGTAACGTTTGCATACGATCTTCGTTTTAGGCGTCTGATAGCCCGTTGGAAAGGTATAGTAGAGGAGATTCATTTTGGGGGATCATTCATGCCTTTGGCGATCATTGAGTAGCTCAATCCAGAAAACCTTCATTTAGGCCCTCAAAATGGCCCCGAAAGTTAAAACTACTAAAAATAGTAAATTGCCAAAATTGTCAGAAAACTGTTTTGGGCTAGTTGAAAAAGGTGGGTGGCCATCGATATCCATCTGGATCAACACACGTCTGAATGCACGATGTCCAAAACTCCTTTTTCTTTGTTGTCACTACTTGGAAACAAACTCTTCATGTTATTTCCTTGTACACATACTTTTCATGTACCTTCATGATCCACCTGAATATCTGGAAAACATGTTACCATATTTCTTACAATTGGTAATGATTTGTAATGTAAGTGAGAAAACCTTCTATTCCATAGCTCACTTGGGTTTATTGTGTTGTGTACTAATTTTGTTTCCCCTTTATTAACCAGATATGAGAGAGAATCCTTGTAATCGGTCATGTGCTTAGAATAACCACTATCAATAGGCCATGTGTCACTTCCATGAGTGATTGTTCCTTTGAGAGATGATATCAATACATGTTATTCACTTGATTCATAATATTTTGTTATGTTCCAAGTAGGTTCATCGTCGTCTGTAGCATGAGCATGATGCCTTTTATTCTATCCTTTTCTGATCTTCTCTTTCATGAGAGGACAATTTCTTGCAATGTGTCCCATCTTCTAGAAGTTGAATCATTTACAGCTTGAGTAATTATTTTGAGTCTTTTGAGACGTACGTGACTTTTGAAACTTTTTGGGGGGATGATCCTCTTTCCTTCTCTTTCATTTTCTTGCATGTACTACTAGTTCTTGATCATCATTGCCCAACTTTTCTTCTCTTGCTGCCAGTCTATCTTCTTCTTGAGTGAAATCTTCCCATAACCTGTCGAGCTTTGTTAGATTTATTCTAGAACAGATTCCCTGAATAAATGATTTCCAAGACTTTGGGAGACCATTCAATGTAGTCATTTCTATCTCAACTTATTCAAATGTGTCTCTAATGGCTTCAAGTTGTTCTTTGATTTGAGACACCCTTGTGAAGTAGGATTGAATGGTTTATTAATTCTCATATTCACATTCTTGAGTTGTGTGCTCAACATCATCTTCTGATTGATATTATTGCCTTCATATAATCAGGATAAGGAATCAAACATTTTTTTGGGGGTCTTTAATGATGAGACCTGAGGGATTAAGTGATCCTTGATAGAATTTGTAATGATCCTCTTTTCATTAACCAGATTCTTCTTGTACTTTTCATTAGCCTCATCTCCCTCTGCCTCTTCAACTTATTATTCAATGAATCCTTCTATATCATTTTCCTCTAGGATTATCATCACTCTATATTTCCATGCTCAAAAGTTATAAACACCCTCAAGATTCTCATCAAGCATAGTACTGGAAATATGACGGAAAATTAAGATTTTGTAGAAATGGAATTTGAACTTACCAGTGGGTGCACTGCCAAGGAGAATTTCTTTCTTCAAGAATAATATTTAACTCATCCTTTAGATGTCAGATGCGTTGACCTAGGGTTTTATGAGAAAACCCTAATTTTTTAACTTCAAAATTTTGTAGATCTGATCCAGGGAAAATATGTGCCCTCCTTAGGTGACCTTCTTGGTGGGTTCTGTAAGTGCTCAACGAGCTTGAAAATAGGGGAAACTGATGATCTTCCTTATAGTGGTTAGACTGTTATGAAGGAAATCAACTCGGATACCATGTTAAAACTTTGATATGCTCATTTGACCATATATAATGTCACATCATTGTCACCCAACTATAGGCACTTACACATGCTACCCCCAAGCACAATAAACTTTTCTTAGATAGAATGATTATGGAAAGTCCACTCAAGAACCAATAAATAAACCCTAAAAAGAAATACCACTGCTACAAAAACAACCTAATACCAAGATAACATACCTCTACTAATAGAAACATACCTTTACCAAGAGAATCACATAAGAGAGCTACCAAAAAGACTGAGAATACACCACAACAATTGTTTCACTACCCACTCCAAACTTTCGCCTCCTTCTACTACAATTTTTTCTCCATAGACTTACACACTAGCTGAGTGAGTGAGTGAGTGTGTCAAAATGAGATAAGGTTCCTCCTTATTTATACTAGCCTATCCAAGTGACTTTTCTAGGTGGGGTCGACTTCTCTTTCTGGATCCTTCTAATTCTTTATTATTATTCTCCTTGGGCTGACTTTTCTTCTAGGGTATTTCCACATATGTTTAATGGTTCTCTTGCTTCTATAATATCCTACTCTAAGTACAAAGTTTATACTGGAGGTTAATACCTCCCACATCTACCAAAACATCAACAAGAATAAGACAAGTAATGAATCTAAGATGACTCTAAAAATAAAAATAAAATCCAAAGGGGTAGAAGAAACAAAAATATTTTTTTCAAGAAAATTCTCTACACCAAAGTTGACAGCTCCTAATCATATGAGGATGAAGACAATGAAACTGATACAGAGAGGGTAATTTTCATGGCAGTAGAATATTCTGATAAAGAAAATTATGAAGTAGAATGCGGAGAGGAAGAAGTCGATTACAAATAAGAATTGATCAATTCCATAGAAGAACTCGGGAAAGAAAGAAATACAATCAGGACACTCAAAGAAGAACTAAATAAGAAAGAGGAATTTCAAAATTCAAACTCTGAATAAGTCGATAAAATGATCATGAAGTTAAAGATTCAGGTAGAAGAAGGAAAAAGAATTGAAGAAGCACTCAGAGGCCAGTTAGAACAAAGGACAAGATGATCGAAGTCTTAGAAGCATAGATATTCACACTGATAAAATATCTTCATAATAAAGACATGTATAAGAAAAACACCAAAATACAATGATAAATATGGACTAGGATACAACTATATAGAGAAAGGCTCAATATCCAAGACAACATAACAAGAAACAAAACAAAGAAGCTATGTAGAAACAGTCATAGGCTCTCCTAAGAATAAAGAAGGAAAGAAGCTTCAGGAAGAAGATCATAGAGACACTACCCCACCTATAATATTCAGAAGTCAAAATAAACAATAGCCAGCAATAGAAAAACTTCAAGAAGAAGAAGGATTCAGAAGAGAAACTCCATTTAGAAGATCTTCAACTCCCAGTTATCAAACTATTTTTCTTGTATTATATTATTCATGTAATAATTTTGGACACAAAGTTGTAAATTGAAGATCCTATACCAAGAACATAAGCAAATATGAAGGCTACACAAGAAATAGTTATCCAAGAATATCTCATGAAGCACATAGCAGAAGCTACAATAGGTTTGAATCCTTGAGTGCTGAAGTGGAATGTTACAAGTGCAACAAATTTCGACACATGGCCAAATATTGTAGAATGACTATTCCTCCTAGAGAATCCCAACATAATATCAAAATTCATAGACATGAACCACAAAGAATATGGATAAGAAAGAAGAATCAATTCAACACTAAAGAATGTGCACTTTCTCTACAAGCTCAACAAAAGAAACATGGATGGTATGTTGGCAGTGGTTGATCAAAGCATATGACAGGTGATAAGGATAGGTTTTTGATATTGAAAAAGGAAAGATATGGGTCAATTTCATTTGGGATTGACAACTGAGGAAGAATTATCGGAAGAGGAAAAATCAAGATTGGAAGCAAGGATGCCATGGTAGAAAATGTTCTACTAGTGGAAGGCATGAAGCACAGTCTACTTATTGTAAGTCAAATGTGTGACCAAGGACACAAACTTGTGTTTGATTCACATAAATTCGAGATAAGAAAAGTTGGATCAGGAAAGTTGGTGGATACAACTGTAAGAACTCCAAGCAACATATATGTACTAAATGAAATTGGAAAATAAAAGTGTTTCTTAAGAAAGGAGGATGAAGTTTGACTATGGAACAAAAGATTGAGTCACATAAATTTTGATAATATTTTCAAATTCAGTAAAAAGGAAGCAGTAAGAGTAATGCTCTAGATCTTGAATCTAACAAATACCTTATGCAAACATTGTCTACAAGGAAATAAAACCAAGACCAAGTTCAAATCAAAAGAGTACTCCACAAAAAAGCCACTAGAAATTGTGCCTACTGATCTAGTTGGACTAAAAAGAACAAAGGGATTGAAAGGTGATCATTAATTTATGATACTGGTTTATGAATATAAAAGAATGAATGCAGTTCGTTTTCTTAGGAAGAGGCATTCAAACGCTTCAAGATATACAAGGAGATGGTTAAAACTAAGACAAAACCAAAACTCAAGTGTCTCATATCAAACAATAGGGGAGATTTTACATCAAAGGAATTTATGTATTTCTGTAGTGAGCATGGGATAAATAGGTAATTCTTGACAACCAGAACACCTCAATAAAATAGAGTTGTCGAAAGGAATAACAAAACAATATATGAAATGGTCAAAACCATGTTAATGGATTCTAAGTTGACAAATGTATTTTGGGTATAGGAAGTGCATATAACAATTCACATTCATAATAGAGGAACGCTCAGAAAGAACAATGATGAGACTCCCTATGAGCTATGGAAAGGAATAAAAACAAATTTTAAGCACTTCATAGTTTTTGGAAGAAAATGCTACATCAAAAGAGAAGATGGAAGGATTGGAAAGTTTGATTCTCGAGTTGAAAAATGCATACTGTTTTAGTACTCAAGAAAAAGGAAAGCATACAAATTATTCAATATAAGACTCAACAGAATAGTGGAAAGCATCAACGTGTCGATTGATGAGACAAATGTATGTAATATAAAAGAAGGAAGCAAAGATTTAGTGGAATAGGATCATGAAGAAGTGTTGAGGGAAGAAGAATCAAAAGAGGACGAAGAAGAGAAAATATAAGTGGCGTAAGAACATCAAGAAATTCAAGTAACTCCAAATACACCTAGTAGATGAGTACATAAAAATCATCCACTAGAAAATATTATTGGGAATAAAGATCCAAGAGTTGAAACTAGAAGAAGAATCCATTCACCAGAACAAGAACACCTATCATTGTTTCCCACAATTGAGCCAGGCAACTTTGAAGAAGCCAGCAAAGGTGAATTCTCAATCAAAGCCATGAATGAATATTTAGACTAGATAGAGAAGAATGACAGATGGGAACTTGTTTCAAGGACGAAGGATAAGAATGTGATTGGTACAAAGTTGATATTTAGAAATAAATTGAAAGAGAATGGAAATATTACCAGGAACAAAGTAAGATTGGTATGTAAAGGATACACTGAGGTTGAAGGTATATATTTTGAAGAGACAATTTCCCTAGTTGCTAGAGTGGAAGAAATCAGAATTATCCTAGATTATGCATGTTCTAAGGATATTAAAGTATATCATATGGATGTGAAATCAACATTCTTATACAGAGATCTAGTGGAAGAAGTCTACATCGAGCATCCAAAAGTATTTTAGTTGTAGGAGAAGGAATATTATGTTTGCGGGTTGAAGAAGGCCTTATATGGTCTCAAACAAGCCCACAGAGCATGGTATTCAAGATTGGAGAGATACTTACAAAAAAAAAGGTTCAGGAAAGGAAATTCAAACAACAACCTCTACATAAAGGTAAATCAAGATAGTATCTTATTAATTAAAGTTTATGTTGATGATATTATTTTTGGAAGTGATGATGATAGGATGAGTCAGAATTTTTCCAAAGACATGCACCAAATATTTTTCCAAATACATGCACAATAGGAATCACAGGTTATGGAAATAAAGAGGATATTTAAATATCTCAAAGGTACAAAAGAATTTATATTTTGGTATCCAAAAGGGAATGATTTATCCCTTTTTTCCTACATAGATGTAGATTGGTTAGGTTGAATTGATGATAAAAAAAGAACAAGCAGAGAATATTTCTACTTTGGTGAGTGCTTGGTATCATGGTTAAGAAAGAAACAATCATCAGTAGCTTTATCTACAATAGAAGTAGAGTATATTGCAGTAGAAACATGTTGTACTCGGGTCCTATGGATGAAAAAAACCTTGCAGGATATACAAGTTGAATATGATGATTCCATTTCGATATTTTGTGATAACACAAGTTCCACCAGTATATCCAAGAATCTAGTGATGCACTCCCAGATGAAACACATTCTGATCAAGATTAACTTTCTACGCGAACAGGTTGTAGAGAATAACATCAAGGTCAAGTATGTTGGAACAAAAGATAAGATTGCAGATATCTTTACCAAACCCATTCCAAGGGAGGCCTTTGAGTATATTTGACATAAACTTGGCGTATTTTTTTCCCTGCAATGAATTTTGAATGCTTTTCATATGTGTCATGGATTTACATGAGGAAGCCCCTTGAAAAGAAAGGACAATAGGATGATATTCATCTTGAAAATAGGGGGAGGAACCCCAAGGACAATTCAGACAGGGGGAGTAGCCCCAAAGGGAAGGTGTCATGTTCCATTGATTTAAAAGGGGGAGAGAGTAATTAGAGGCATGGAAATGGAGGAAAATAACAGAGGCATGATCATAGGAGGAGCATGAGAATGAGTGTTTCCATGCAATCATTATTTCATTGGAGTGTTTCCATCAATGCCAAAGGGGGATATTGTTGACATTTTTGGTTTGTTGTCATTGATGTCAAACCTTGAAGCAAGTTCGGTAGAAAATTTTGGTAGCCCCATAGGTGTGGTTAAGGAAACCGAAGTTTATTAAGGAATATGGACATGAAGGATTGTTTAATTATAGGTAATACTATAATATATGGATACTATACATCCTTTCATTTCCACTGATATGTGGTACATCACATGGTTCGTCACGGTTAGGGAGATATGGCTTAATGAACTTGGAGGACCCTCAAGAATAATCTAGAAGTCCCTAAAAGGTCAACAAGAAGTCAATTATTCTAGAAGCTCCTAGAAAGTCATCAAGAAGTTTGCTAGTCAAGGTGGTTGCAACTAAAAGTTAATTATGGGTAAAGTTGTTGCAACAAGAAATTATGAGTTGACTAATTATGGATAAATTAGTTGCAAGAAGAAATTGGGTTAGCCTTAGAAGAAGGAAAAAGGGGTGAAAAAATTACAAGGTATTCACTAAAGGAAGGAACTTGGGAAGTATAAATAATATATCAAAGGACTCCCATTAGAACCTATTGAGAAAATTGAATATCTATGTTGTAAAGTGTTATGGGCATGTATTGCTGACAAATCAAAAGTAGTGAGTTTGAGGCAACGAAGTTCAATGAAGAGAGAAGTTGCAGGAGTCGAAGGGACAAGGTTGAGCTTATTGTTATAGGGTTTTCCTGAAGTTATCCACAAGTTACAGTAAAGGATATCAAGGAAATTCATGAGTTGCAGTGAAGTAGAGAAAGGACATCCATGACTTGCAGACTCGAAGAAGTCGTACATCTGTGGGTCGCAGGCATATATAAGTGCAAACATGCATGGGGTGTCATGCATGAAAGCATGGATTCTTGCTAAAGTAAAGGAATCTTCTTATTTCATAGGAAGCTAGGTGAATAAATCCGTGAGCCAAAATGAGACAAAATGAGGACATACGTGAGTTGACAGTGCATAGATCGTGAATCTGTTAAGGAAAAATGAATATCAGAAGGTCAAATTTGTAAGGTCAACTGCAGTTTGAAAGGGATGGTTTACTATGTGTGTTAGGGTTTATGTTATGTAGTAGTCCAACAAATAAATGTCTTGGTAGTTCATGAGTATTTGATTTGGAAGAAATTCTTGTGGATCTTGGTATGAGGGTTTGAGTCATAAGGGTATGAGTGTTAACATATGATGAAGTATAACAACAGTGAGAGGTTGTGGGAGTGACAGTGATAGATCAATAATAGGTTTTTTGATTTAGTGGAAGTGATAGGTTGTCTACATCTATATTTCTCGGTGGGTGGATGGGAGAAAGAAAGGGGGTTGTAGCCTCCTTTCGGTTGGTCCCGTAAAACTAAGGGATTTTTAGCTTTCTTCAAGTTGGAGCTTTCAAAACAAGGGGGTAGGAGCCTCCTTCCAATTGTAGTGGAAAAACAAGGAAGTTGGTGCTTCCTATAAATGTACTCCTTCTGACATATAAGAAAATAATTATGTAGTTTTCTCCCACATTGGTTTTCCATGTAAAAATATTGGTGTATTGTGTATGTGTGTGATTTCTTATTTTTAAATGTTTATTTATACTACACTTATTGAATTCTATTGGTAAACTTATCATAAAAGTTAAATAATACATATTATGGTTAAAATGATTAAAACTACTATTATTGATTCACCCCCCTCCCCCCCCTCTCAGTAATCCAACATATTGGTTTCATTTTGATTATTATGGACCATTACGTTGTCACATTTTGCATGACGATGGGTCTCTTATCCATATATAATAAAATGGGATTATTATTTTATTGCATTATTGAATTTTGTAAAATGTTGCATTGTTGATTAATTAATATATGGATGATTTACATTGTTACAAATAACAAAGGTTTAATCTGTTGGATAATGCAATAATGAAATCATTATATCCAAATGCAATAACAAAAATATAAAAGATAATAATATTATTATAAAAATATTTTATTTTGAGATGATTAATTGAAAATTTTGTTAAAAAAACATTTGATTAAAATATATACAAATTGGTGCATTGTATTCTTATGAGATCACTAAATGGATCGTGACATAATATAGAAAATGATGCATTTTAAGGATTTGTTTGCATTAGTGCTAAATATTGTGAAAAAAAATCATTCCTTAAACGAAATAACATACGATTGATTATATTTATTATTTGAAAATGTTACAATGTGTATGTTAACAATATGCACCAACTTAAATATAATATATGAACCGGTGCTTTAAATATAATATACTCACTGATTCTTACTAACAAATAATGGTGTCAATATCTCGCCCCTAATTTTGGAATTTCACTACCCTTCAGTGCATAGGGTAATACAGGCGTCAGTGCATATGAATTATACAATCATTGGTGTGCCATAAAAATAGAATGACCCAGTGTCTAATATTTATAAGAGCCAACAGAATTGATTCCACCGAAATCATCCAATGAAATATATCTCTTCATTAACTTATCTATCTTGGGGGAGCACTTGGTTTTCTACCCACTTGGTTGGGTTAGGCTCGTATGTTTCCCCTTGGAAAAGTTAATGTTTAAGACATTATTATAGATGTTTGCATTTCATTAGATAACAATAGCATAATCCAAGATCACTGAGAAATACACAATCACAAGAGACACAGCATTTATCCTAGGAAACCCTCTAGGGGAAGAAAACCCAGCAAAACTTCCTTAATATAGATAGCCAATACAATGCCAAGAGATCTCTTATGCTAATACAGAATTCCTCTCCTAGATATGCACCACTCTCTCTCTCCTTCTTCTTCTCCGGTAATAGATCAGAACTTGTCTCTCAAACTGAGAAAGTGAGTTGTATCTAAGTGAGGCGCTATCCTCCTTTATTTATACAAGTCTGGCACGTGTGAAGTGTCTCTTCACTGGCAGGGCCGACTTATCAAACTGGGTGGGTAAACCCACCTTTATTATATTTGTAGGTCTCTTTAATATCTTTTGGGGCCGACTTGTTATTCTGCCTATTACAATTGTCTTTTGACCAATCCGCAAAAGGGGATTTGGTCCTATTACAATAACCAACATGATCAATCCACAATGGGGATTGATCCTATGAATAATATATCAATAATAATAAGAATACTCTTTGAAGTTACATTATTTCAACACTCCCCCTTAACAAGAAGGGTATTCTTCAGCAACATCATCAATCCAGGACAACATCTTCAACAACATTAAGTGGGTGAGAGGACAGCATCATCAATATCATCTTGGAACACTAGCTGACATATCTATAAATCATCAGAAGTTTTCTTCATCGGCAACATCGTCATTCTCAAAGGAATGCCATCATCATCTGCATCAATATGTATTAGTATAAAAATTGATACATCATCATCATCACAGCACAAGGCTGGCTCATCATAATACAAGATTGGCTTTACGTCACAGCTGTCAAGCTGGAAGCTCAATACTTATCTCATCTCATCATCTTGCTTTACGTCACAGCACTCAAGATGGAAGCAATATAGTCGTCCTACTTTATGTCACAACCATCAGGTTGGAAGCAGGATACTAGACTGGCTTTATGTCACAACTATCCAGTCGGAAGCTCAGTGCTAGTCTCATCATATCATCTTGCTTTACATCTGACAACTCGGTCAGAAGCAAGGAACGTCTCATATTTCTTTACGTCTGACAACTCGGTCAGAAGCAAGGAACATCTCTTCTTGCTTTATGTCTGACAACTTGGTCAGAAGCAAGGAACATCTCTTCTTGCTTTATGTCTGACAAATTGGTCAGAAGCAAGGAACATCTCTTCTTGCTTTATGTCTGACAACTTGGTCAAAAGCAAGGAAAACCTCATCTTTCTTTATGTTTGACAACTCGGTCAGAAGCAAGGAACATCTCTTCTTGCTTTATGTCTGACAACTTGGTCAGAAGCAAGGAACATCTCTTCTTGATTTATGTCTGAAAACTTGGTCAAAAGCAAGGAACACCTCATCTTTCTTTACGTCTGACAACTCGGTCAGAAGCAAGGAACACCTCATCTTGCTTTACGTCTGACAACTCGGTCAGAAGGAAGGAACACCTTATCTTGCTTTATGTCTGACAATTCGGTCAGAAGAAAGGTATACATCTCATCTTGCTTTATGTCTGACAACTAGGTCAGAAGCAAGGAACATCACATCTTTCTTTACGTCTGACAACTAGGTCAGAATCAAGGAACATCACATCTTGCTTTATGTCTGACAATTAGGTCAGAAGAAAGGAACATCACATCTTTCTTTACGTCTGACAACTAGGTCAGAAGCAAGGAACATCACATCTACTCCCCCTTTCGAGGAAGGTCCTTTCGGACTATGCCAAGCTTATCTTGGAAGTACTCAAACTTCACATGAGATAGGGGCTTGGTCAACACATTAGCAACCTGTTCATCCATGCTAATGTACTGGAGTTTTAAGGCTCCTCTCTTTACCATGTCATGAATATAATGATAATGGATCTCTATGTGCTTCGACCTGTCGTGGAATACAGGATTCTTTGTCATCTTTATGCAGCTCTAGTTGTCACATAGAATCACAATTTCTCTCATCTCTAAGTCAAATAGGTCAATCAGCAACTTTCGAAGCCATATAGCTTCGCAACTAGCAGAACATGCAGCAATGTATTCCTCTTCCATTATGCTGAGAGAAATACTAGATTGCTTCCTACTCTGCCACGAGATCATAGCTGATCCCAAACTGAAACAACATCTTGAAGTGATTTTCCTTTCAGAAACACTTCCTTCCCAATATGCATCAGTATATCCATTCAATGTGAAATTATGATCTCCATCATAGCTGAGACCATAATCTATTGTACCTTTAAGGTACCTCATCACATGTTTTGCAGCCACTAGGTGAACACGTCTAGGTTCTACCAGAAACTGAATCAATGTGTTCACGGAAAAACAAATGTCTGGTCTGGTGTTTGTCAGGTACATCAACGATCCAATAATTTGTCTATACAGCGTGGCATCAATCAATTCTAACGACGTATTGACCAACAGCTTCAGCTTCACTTCCATGGGTGTATTCATAGGCTTGCATTCCAACATGTCGAATCTCTTCAAGATTTCGACTGTATACTTCCCTTGGTTAAGGAAGATCCTCTCAGGACTCTGCCATACCTCAAGACCTAGGAAATAATGCATTAGGCCAAGGTATTTCATTTCAAATTCTAAGGAAAGTCTCTTTTTACATTCAGTGATGAGATTTTCTTCTCCAGTTAAGAATAACTCATCCACATATAGCAGTAATATTACTGGCTCATTATTCATTATTTTGAAGTAGATGTTTGAGTCTGCTTTACTCTTGGTAAATCCCAAGCTCATCAAGAAACTGTCTATACGGCCATACCAAGCTCTAGGAGCTTGCTTCAATCCATATAAGTCTTTCTTCAATATGTAGACATGAGACTTCCTGTCTTCAACCTCAAATCCTTGAGGTTTCTCTATATACACTTCCTCTTCGATAACACCATTTATGAAAGTTGTCTTCACGTCCATTTGGTGCAGATTCCAATTCATCTAAGCTGCAAGAGCTATGATGGTTCTGATAAAAGTGTATCTGGCCACAGAAGCGAATGTCTCTTCATAGTCAATGCCTTCCTTCTGAGAAAATCCATAAGAGATAAATCTTTCTTTATATTTCTCAATACTTACATCAGTAGCATGTTTTATTTTGAAGATCCATCTGGAGGATACCACATCTTTATTATTCGGTATGGGAACTATTTCCCATACTTCGTTTTTCATTATGGATTAGTATTCCTCTGTCATGGAATCTACCCATTCTTTCCTCTGAATGGCTTCTTCAAAATAGGTAGTCTCCTCTTCTAGGAGATCACACATCAAAGTCGTATAACTAGAGAATGGCTTTGGTCTTTTCACCTGTCTCGTAATTCCTTGGGGAACACCGCACTTCTCTCCATCTTGAATAATATCTTTAGCCCAAGGTGTATTTCTTTTATGGAGGATCGTCATCTGAGGAGGTTCTTTCACTTCTACTATATCATGGTCTTCTATAATTTCCTCATCAGGGGAAGTTATGACTTCCCCCAGTGGTTCTGCAGCTCTGGGAACCTCCCTCATTGCAATACTGGGGATTACGGGTTCCTCTTCATATACCTCTTCAAGCTGGCATATTTTATATTTCTTGAGTGTTGCATCTTCATCAAAGGTCATAGCCCTACTGATCTCAATGTGATATTGACCTGGTATATAGATTTTGAAGGCCTTGGAGACCTCACAGTATCCCACAAATATTCCCTTCTTTCCTGAAGGATCCAGCGTGTTTCTCTTTTCTTTAGGTATATGACTAAACACTGGACAACCAAATATTTTGATATGGCTTACCTCTAGCTTCTTTTCAGTGAACATCTCTTCCGGTGTCTTGAGCCCAAGTGCACTATGGGACAATCGGTTCTACACATAAACAACTGCCATTGCTGCTTCTACCCATAAGCACATAGGAAGATCTTGATCATGGATCATAGTCTTCACAGCTTCCAGTATGGTTCTGTTCTTCCGTTCAGCTACACCGTTTTGTTGGGGATTATAGGGAGTTGTGAGTTCCCTCTTGATCCCAACATCTTTACAAAATTTCACAAACTCTTTTGAGGTATATTCTCCTCCATTATCTGACCTGAGTATCTTAGTCTTTTTTTCAGAAAGGTTCTCTATCAAGGCTTTGAATTCCTTGAACTTACTGAACACTTCATCTTTAGTCTTTAAGAAATATATCCAGGTTTTACGAGAGTAATCATCAATGAATGATACATAATATACATACCCACTAATGGAGGATGATGGCATTGGGACACACACATCTGAATGGATGAGTTCTAGGACTCCTTCTGACTTGTTGTCCCTCTTCAGAAACGGGTTCTTGATATTCTTCCCTTGTGCACATCCATTGCATACGCCTTTATGGTCACCTTTGAGTTCTAGTAAACCTGTGATTGCTTTGCATATGTATGGTAGCGCCTTGTAGTTGATGTGGTCTAACCTTCTCTACCAAATCTCACATGAGTCTTCAATGGCGTGGGTCATGGCAGCCTCTGAGTGACCCTTTAGTTTATATAAGCCACTTTCTTCATTTCCAATGATGATTGCTTCATTTAAGGTTTCTCCTTTAGCCCACATAAGAACTTCTCCATCTATAAAGGAAACTCTTAAGCCTTTCTTCTCTAAAGCTGAAATGGAGAGTAGGTTATTCTTCAAGCCTGGTACATATAGTACGTCCTTCAGTTTTAATGAATTTCCTGAATGCAGTCTATGGTTTGATTCTCCCACTCCCTTGATGGGATATTGGTAATAATCACCAAGTGTCACTTTCTGAGAAAACTTATTTTTTGAGATACAAGAGAGAATATTTCTTTGTCCTGTCATGTGCTTGGATGCACCACTATCAATGAGCCAAGTGTCCTCTTCAAGTGTTACAGATCCTGAGACGGCTGAGATCAACACATGGTCTTTGATCTCCTATCTTATCATCTTTGCAGGTGGCTCTTCATCTTCGACTACATGGGCATGGAGCCTCTTTTGTTTTCTCTTGTATTATTCTCGTCTGGCTGGACAAAACTTCGCAATGTGTCCCATCTTGTCACAATGATAGCATTGTACAGATGAGTAGTCTCCTTCCTTTCGTTGTCCTCTCTTCTGAAATATCCTTGGATGAGATTCTTTATGATTGAATTTATTTGATTGTTGAGGCTCTTTATGAGTCTTATTTTGGAAGTAGGGTTTCTTCCTTCCTCCTTTGGTGTGAGTAGCTAGGGCTTGATCATCATCCCTTGCTAGTAACGCTTCCCGATTCGTTACTCTTGTTTCTTCTTGGATGCATTCTTCCCATAGACTGTCAAACTTCAATTTCTCCTTTCTGGCACATATCGTCTGGATGAAAGCATCCCAAGGTATTGTGAGACCATTTAGGGATGTCATTATGAGTTCATCTTCATATATGGTATCTCCAATAGCTTCTAGTTTTTCTTTGAATTCTGAGATTCTGGAGAAGTATTCCTGAATCATTTCTCCTTTCTGCATCCTTGTATTCTTTAGTTGAGTTCTAAGATTCATCTTATAGTTTATGTTCTTTCCTTCATATATTCTGGTCAAGGAATCAAAAAATTCTTTCAGGGTCTCCTTAGATGACACATAAGGAATCAGATGGTCTTTGATTGAATCTGCAATGATTCTTTTGGCCCTTATTGTGTCCTTTTGATGCTTTGCCTTTTCTGCAGCATCGTCGGGTTCCAGTAGTTCTTCTTTGACGAATCTTTCTAGGTCATTCTCTTCAAGAACGAGGCCAATCCTATACTTCCAGGCACGAAAGTTTTCCACTCCTTCTAACTTGTCAACAAGATTAATTCTCACGGACATCTTTACCTGGAGCTAGGAAAATGTCTAAAAAATGAAAGTGCTCAAAATCAAAAATTGAACTTACCAGGAGGTGCGCTTGGCTGAGGTGAGTAGCCTGGTGTGTTTGGATCTGAGAAAATCCAACTTTTTCTCCTCCAAACTTGATCTGCATATTTCTGGACTGGTGCTTTTGGCTTTCTGGTACCTCTGGTACTCTGGTACTTCTGGTACACTGGTTTTCTGGTACTTCTGGTACTTTGTGAAACTAGGGTTTCACTTTTCGGGAGATCCAACCACCAAAAAGGTGCACTGAGAGTGACAAATTGATCCTTAGGGGAGGGCGCACTTTTCTAGATGGTTTCGGGGCTGAAAAGCTTCACCATCAAAAAGCCCTAATTTTCATGTACGGTAACAATGACGTTTTTCACTTGTGAAAGATGATTCCTTCAGCTTGGCTTTGATACCATGTTAATGTTTAATACATTATTATAGATGTTTTTATTTCATTAGATAACAATAGCATAATCCAAGATCACTTAGAAATACACAATCACAAGAGACACAGCATTTATCCTGGGAAACCCTCTAGGGGTAGAAAACCCAACAAAATTTCCTTAATATAGATAGCCAATACAATGCCAAGAGATCTCTTATGCTAATACATAAAGTCCTCTCCTATATATGCGCCACTCTCTCTCTCTCCTTCTTCTTCTCCGATACAGATCAAAACTTGTCTCTCAAACTGAGCAAGTGAGTTGTATCTAAGTGAGGTGCTGGCCTCCTTTATTTATACAAGTCTGGCACGTGTGAAGTGTCTCTTCACTGGAAGGGCCGACTTCTCAAACTGGGTGGGTAAACCCACCTTTATTGTATTTCTAGGTCTCTTTAATATCTGTCGAGGCCGAATTCTTATTCTGTTTATTACAATTGTCTTTTGACCAATCCACAAAAGGGGATTTGGTCCTATTACAATAACCGACATGATCAATCCACAATGGGGATTGATCCTATGAATAATATATCAATAATAATAACAATACTCTTTGCAGTTACATTATTTCAACAGGAAAGAATTTAAAAAATTAAATAAAAATTAGGGGGGCCTCCCCCCACCCCTAAGGGCACATAATACATTACAAGGGAAACCATATCACTTAAATGTAAGTAGCTATCAGGTAGTCATCATATCCTCATCGATGTGTGCCTGAAAATCAATCCCACAAGACCGATAGATTACCACCTAGTGGGATCAGTCGTTTATGGATTTTCATAGCATATTCTCCTTACAATGGGGGAGAGTTATGGGTACTAGAAGATATGTCATAGCTTCTTCCCATGATTGCAGAAGGTGGATAGCAGGAGATGACAATGAATCTTGTATGTGGGTGGAAATTAACTTCAAAAAATATTTTGTTATGGCTCAGTACAATTTCTTGGGAGATGTTTCTCTCCTTCTTCTCTCCATCTGTATATCATTTTCCTCGTTTCTAGCTCAATTACCCATTGAGTATTCAAAGGAGTAAAAGAAATCAAGAAAATTTATGGCAACCTGGAACTTAGGGAGATGGGATCAACAAGTATCACAGTTGAACATGGATTTGGAATAAAATTGAAATACAGTTCACATCCTACAAATTAGATACAATGGAATTTCAACCCACATGTTCACTATACTAGAGGAATCTATGAAGCAAAGGAAATCAATTTCACAATTAAAGGATGAATGCATCAGCCTTCATTGGAAACTTGAAGACATCATAGCCCATTCCCAACAAGTGTTAGATCCATCACAAGCCATTGAATTCTTAGGGAAGTTTGATGCATCCTCCTCACCAGTAGCATCTCTAGTGTAGTTGGACTTGAATTCACCAACACCAGAAACAGAGCAATGGCGACATTATGGACATATCAACTAAGCATTTTATAAAATTATGTTCCATTTTTCACTTATATATACCAGGGGTCTTCCATGGACTGTATATAGGAAAAACATTTGGTATTAAGAAACATAGAGTATTGGCATTGATGGATATAATAGTTTTAGTGGCCCTCTTATGGGGTTTTGTTGATAGTTTAGCCTCAATTTTTGGACTAGTTGTACTACAGTGCCATTTCCAAACATTTTTTTTTTATTTCAATGGATTTCGCCCTTTTCTTTGTGTGTGTGTGTGTGTTCAT
>ML793399.1:570999-592876 GCA_009831015.1 Picea engelmannii
TGGTGGCTTTCAATATTTCAAAATAAAAGACAACAAAGGAGTTGATGGATGCATTGGATAAACTCTATGAAAAAACCTTAGTGTCCAATAAGGTATTTCTAATGAAGATATTATTTAATATGAAGATGTTAGAAGGTGGGCCTATTGCAGATCATTTAAATGAATTTAATATGGTTACTAATCAGCTAAGTTCTATAAAAGTGGACTTTGATGATGAGGTCAAGGATATTATAATATTATCCTCATTTCTAGAAAGTTGGAATGGCTTGATCATGGATGTAAGTAACTTTGTCTTTGGTTCAAAAAATTTAAAATTTGATGATGTTGTTGGTGTTATCCTTAGCGAGTAAATGCGACAAAAAATCATAGGTGAGACATCATGTAATGTGTTAAACATAGAGAACAAGGGAAGAAAAAAGTATAGAGGAAAGGGCTTAGGGAACCATTGGAATTCTAGAAAGGGAAGATCCAAATATAGACTAGGAAAGAGAGAGTGTTGGAATTGTGGGAAGAAAGGACATCTAAAGAAAGACTGCAGAGCTCCAAAGAAACAAAGAGACGAACAACAACAAAAAAATAAGGAAGAAAATGTAACAGGTGATGTGTTACAAGATGCTTTGATTCTTTCTATAGATAATATTTATGAGTCTTGGGTAGTAGATTCAGGGGCTTCATTTCATTCCACACCCCATAGGAAACATTTTCTAGATTATGTTTGAGGTTATTTTGGACAGGTTCATTTGGGTGATGATGCATCATGCAAAATTGTTGGAATCAGAAAGGTAAAAATAAAGCAAGGGAATGGAAACCAATGGTTATTGAAAGAGGTAAGACATGTTCCAAATCTAAGGAAAAATCTAATTTCAACAGGGCAGTTGGCAAGTGAAGGTTGCATATCCATATTTACAGATAAGGTGTGGAAGGTCACCAAAGGATCATTGGTGATAGAAAAAAGAGAGAAGGTAGGTACAATGTATTTATGTACTCGCAATACTAAATATTCTATCTCTTTATCTTATACAAGAGTGGATACAACATTTTGGAATCACAGGCTTGGACACATGAGTGAGAAGGGGATGAAGATACTTCACAAAAGAATTTTTTTGTGAGATCTTAAACAAATTGATTTGGATTTCTGTGAGTATTGTGTTTATGGAAAGCAGAAGAGAGTCATATTTATCAGAGCCAGAAAAGGAAAGGAGAGTGAAACGTTATATATTGTGCATACATATGTATGGGGACTAGCTCAGGTATCATCTCTTGGTGGCTCTCGTTATTATGTTGCTTTTATTGATGATGAAACTAGAAAAACTTGAGTTTATTGAGTTCGACAAAAATATGATGTTTTTGATACTTTTAAGAAATGGAAAGCTTTGGTTGAGAATGAGATAGGAAAAAGGTTGAAGTGTCTCAAATCATACAACGAAGGTGAATATTTCAACAAGGAGTTTGATGGTTATTGTTCATACCATGGGATTCGTAGAGAGAAGAAAGTTCTAGGAACACCACAAGAGAATGGTGTGTCAGAAAGGATGAACATGACAATCATGGAGCGTGCAAGGAGTATGATATTGCATGTTGGTTTTCCCTTACAGTTTTGGGTAGATGATGTAGATATTGTTGTTTACTTAATAAAGAAAGTACCTTCAATATCTTTGGATGTTACAATTCCATAGGAGGCATGGACTGGTAAAAAGGTAAATTATTCTTTTTTGAAGACTTTCGGTTGTGAAGCATTTGTCCATATTGATAAATAAAATAGAACAAAGCTTGAGGAAAAATCTAAGAAGTGTACCTTTATTGGATACAATGTTAATGATTTTGTTTATCTCTTATGGGATTATGAAAATCACAAAATCATTAGGAGTAGATATGTCATATTCAATGAGAAGGTCATGTACAAAGATCAGCTGCAGGGAAAGAAATGGGAAAAAAGAAAAACCAAAATACAGAGTTCTTGATGAGATCACTGAAAAAGAAATTACAAAGGTAATAGAAAATCAAAATGTACAACAATAGGATCAGCAGGTACCTCAAACTCCTGCAAGTGTTGTTAGAATATTTACTAGGTTAAGTAGACCCCCTAAATGATACTCTCCTTCATTGTATTATTTATTGTTGATTGATTATGGTGAACCAAAAAATTATGAAGAGGAAATGTTGGTAGACACTAAAAGGAAGTGGGAGCAAGGAATGAAAGAGGAAATGGATTTTATGGTAAATAGCGGAACTTGGGATTTGGTTCAGTTAACTTCAAGAAAAAGAGAATTAAAAAATAAATAGGTTTACAAGTTGAAGGAAGAATATGGAAGAAAAAAGCAGGACAAGGCTAGACTTGTTGTAAAGGGGTTTGCACAAAAGAAAGGTATAGACTTTGATAAAATATTTTCTCATGTTGTTAAAATCACTTCAATTAGGACTATTTTAAGTCTTGTGGCAGTAGAAGAATTACATCTTGAACAGTTATATGTAAAAATAACTTTTCTCCATGGGGATTTGGAGGAAGATATTTATATGCAACAACCATATGAGTATGAGGTCAAAGGGAAGGAAAATTTGGTATGCTGGTTGAAGAAGATCTTGTATGTCCTAAATCAAGCTCCAAGGCAGTGGTATTTGAATTTTGACAGGCTTATGAAAGAACAAGGTTATAGTAGATGTCATTCTGATCATTGTGTTTATTTTTAAAAAATAGAAAATAGAAGCTATATTATCTTGCTATTGTATGTAGATGATATGATTGTTTCAGGGTCTAATATGCAGGATATAAATGTGCTCAAGAATAAATTAACTAATTCATTTGCAATGAAGGATTTGGGTGTTGCAAAGAAAATCCTTGGTATGAGAATAACAAGAGACAAGAAAAATCACAAATTGACATTTTCTCAGGGTGAGTACATATAGAAGGTGTTGAAGAGGTTTAGAATGCAGAATGGAAAACCAGTTAGTACACCTTTGGTCGTCCATTTCAAATTAACTAAGGAAATGTGTCCCAAGACATAGGAGGAGATAGAATACATGTCCAAGGTCCCTTATTCATCAACAATTGGCAACTTGATGTATGTGATGGTTTGCACAAGACCAAATATTGCACATGTAGTGGGAGTTGTGAGTAGGTACATGAACAATCTAGGTAAAGAGCATTGGGAGGAAGTAAAGTGGATTCTCATGTATTTGAGAGGTACTTCTACTCATGCATTATGCTTTGAAGGTTCAGACACTGCTCTACAGGGATATGTTGATTTAGATATGGAAGGTGATAAAGATAGGAGGAGGAGCACCACAGGGTATGTTTTTACTATAGGTGGAACAACCGTAAGTTGGATTTTGAAATTGCAAAAGGTTGTTGCACTTTAGACAATAGAGGCAGAGTATGCTTCTGCTACAGAGGCTAGTAAAGAGATGATTTGGTTATAGAGTTTTATGGAGGAATTGGGAAAGAAGGAAGAGAATAGCAGGTTGTGTTGTGACAACAAAAGTGCCATTCATCTTGCAAATAACTCAACCTTCCATTCGAATACTAATCATATCTATCTGAGGTACAATTTCATACGATCCATTTTGGAATATGGACATTTGAAGTTGAAAAAGATACACACTAGCCATTATCCCACAGACATGTTAACAAAGGAAGTAACCAGGGAGAAACTGAGTTCCTGCTCAGTTTCAGTTGGTCTTCAAGCATGAAGGTGAAGATGAGAAATTTTCCAGGTCCAATAAGGATTATAGTCCAATAGATACAACAACGATGGAGTTGTTGAGATTAGTCTCCAAGTGGGAGATTGTTGGTTGTGGAACCTGATTATCTTCCTAATTCAAAGGTCTTTGTTTTCATTCGTTTTTAAACCCCATGAATACTGAATAATGTACACCCCTCCATGTGGGGGAGTACAGGGGGGGGTTGCCCCCCTTTCAATGTCCGGGGGAAAGCGGGCCCCCGAAGAAAATTTTTCCTTGTAAATGTCTATTGTAATTTCATAGTAAATCTAAACCATTCATTATAAGGTCACAGACCTGACGATAGAAGTTATGTTAAGGCTTTTTTACCTATAAGGAAACCCTCTTTTATGACGGAAATGTATTGCAGCTATGTATCATTGTGAATATTGTATTTTGAATGAGGAGATTGTGAGAGAAATAAGAGAAAGTCACATCAGGTGTGTTGTAGGTTGTATCCCTTCATTTGATGGATAATCAAAATGAAGGACCTGGAAATTTCTCCTGTGGACGTAGCCCACACTAGGTGAACCATGTATATTTGTGTCTCTATTGTATTATGTATCTTCTTTTTTTTATTTCCTCATTTGCTTTTATTTTATTTCTCCGCGATCCTTTTTTTCTAACATAGATAAGGAGAGAGGGGAAAAGTGGGGGAGATCGTATGAGAAATAGGGAGAGAGAGAGAGAGTGAGAGAGAGAGAGTTATATATAGAGAGAGTGTGTGTGGTGAGAGAGAGAGAGGAGGGAGGGAGAAAGTGAGAGAGAGGGATGAGGGGGGAGATAAAGTTTGAGAGGTATAGGGAGAGAGAGATAAAGAGATAGGGGGATGGAGAGAGAGAGAGAGAGAGAGAGAGAGAGAGAGAGAGATTTGGGGGAGGGAGAGAGAGAGGAGAGAGAGATAGGGAGAGGAGAGAGAGGTGGGGAGAGGGAGGGGAGAGAGGGAGATTTGGGGGGAATGAGGGAGGCAGGTAGGGAGAGAGAGGGAATTAGAGGGTGGGATATGGAGGAAGGTGGAGAGAAATATAGAAAGATGGAGTGGTGTAGAGAGAGAGAAATATGGAGGGGGGAATGATGGGGAAGAGAGAGAGAGAGAGAGAGAGAGAGAGAGAGAGATGTTGTGTTAGTAAGAATGTATTGAAGTTCCTACTAATCTAGAAATGTTTGTATGCTCTAGGAACATGTGTGCAGTCTAGGAATGTGTGTGTGCTCTAAGAATGCATGCACATTCCTAAAGTGCATGTGTGTTCTTTTTATTTCATTTTTTTTCAAGTGGGACAAACAACTCTAGCGTACGTGTTTTCTAAGTTGGTTACCTCAGATTTACGTTTAGGATGGAAAAAATAATGGTTGTTCTACAAATACACTAAAACCTCCATTTTTATTAATACTTTTTAATATCTATATTTTTGACGTTATTTTTATATGTTCTACACAAATCCATTTTCAATGAAACTATAGACACATATAGAGTCAACTATGTAGATTCCAAATTGATAATTTAAAAAATATATATTATTTACTATTTTTAATATATTTTTGCCTTGACAGATATCAAAATCCTAAAATACACACCTCTTATATATATATATATATATATATAATATTATAAATTTTGAAAAAATACCCCACACTATAACAATGGGTTCTCTACAATTATATAACTTTTTTAAAGCAATTCCATCATTAAGGTACTTAACCCCTGCACTAACGAAAACATATACATTATATTTTTCTTGAAAAATAACACACCATTGTTAAAAAAACTCAAATTTCACATAGTTATTCACAAATTATATAAATACAAATTATATATTCTGAAAGTTGATTTAATTTCTTACATTTCATATTTTTACACCATATTCAAGTTCATTGTAAAAGTACCTTGAGTAATCCATCCAAGTTAATAGATTTTTGTTTTCCCATGTTTTCATTGCCACTAATTCATCATGAGATACCATCATTAGCTTGCACCCACCCAGTGGTATCACCGATAACTTTATTAATCTCTAGGTCACTCAAGAGACACATTTTTATATCCATGTGGTGAATAATTTCTAGATCCTGATTGATAATGGAGGTTCCATGAAATGTGGAGGTCATTGTGAAAATGTGTGCCTTCAAATTGGTGATTATTCTTTGAAACCCACATGTTTTCGATCGAACTGAGTGGTTGTGACAGTTTTTTGGGTGCTAAATTATTATGCACACTAGGCCCCATCACCATGGATTTTAGGGAGTTATACATGATCTTCCAGCAAGCACGGTGCCACTACACTTTCCAAGGATTCACAACCAATTCTCCCGAGATCATCAACTCACACTATATGAAAAAAATACTTTAAAAAGGACATTATGGAATTATCTCCCTCTTCCATGTCATTCAAGCCTTTGATACCCCTTCTCAACCCATCCATCCTGACATGTAGTTAGTCTTATACAAACACCAATTAGTTTTTGGAACACATTAAGGCCTCCACCCTCTCGTGGTGCACACGATCATTATATTCCACTCATACTTAGTATCCTCCCACCTAATGTCTACCCTTATTGCCAGCCATTGGTTCAGAAAAATGAAATTGAAAATATTGTTCAAGATTTTTTATCTACGTGTATCATATGTCCTAGTACCAATCCTTATTCATCCTTTTTTTTCATGGTACTAAAAAAAGAAGGCACTTGGCACATATGTCCTGATTTTCCGTGCCCCCAACATAATCAAAATCAAGGATAAGTTTCCCATTCCATTAATCGATGACCTTCTGGACAAACTTAAAGGTGCTCAATTGTTTTACCAAATTTGATCTTCATTCAGGATATCACCAAATTCATATGAAGGAGGTTGATATTCCCAAAACTTGTTTTTTAACTCATGAAGGCCACTATGAGTTCTTGGTGATTCTCTTTGGTCTTTGTAATGCACCATCCACCTTCTAGAGTCTCATGTCACATCTTTCAACCCTTTATACATCGTTTTTTCCTTTCCTTTTTTGTTGACATCCTAATATACAGTAAAACTTGGCACACCCATGTTACGCATGTATAATAGGTCTTACAACTTATTTATCATTATCAACTCTTTATCAAAAGGTCCAATGAGTCTTTGGTGTCTTAGAAGTGGAATATTTGGGTCATATTGTCAGTAAGGATGGTATACGAGTGAACCCAAAGAAAATTGAAGAAATTAAGGATTGGGCCCCCTCATTTGCTTAATTAAGAAAAATGATTTTAGTTGGAATGCAATCACAAATCAAGCCTTATAGGATTTAAAGGATTCTATGTGTACAAACCCAATACTTTCTCTACCTGATTTCACTAATAATTTTGTTTTGGAATGTGATGCCTCGGGAAAATTCATAGGTGCAATTATCATGTAAGCAGGTATACCATTGGTCTTTACCAGTAAACAAATTTGTGAGTGACACTTGGGAAAATCCACCTATGAAAAATAAATGATGGCCATTTTTCACGCTATGGATATCTAGTGTCCTACTTGCTTGGGAAAAAATCTAGATTAAAACTAATCATCGTAGCCTCAAATAATTTTTGGAGTAGAGGATTTCATCCATTAAACAATAGATATGCATTACCAAAATGTTAGGCTATGATTATGAGGTCATTTATAACAAGGGAAAGGAGAATGTGGTAGCCAAATCTCTCTTTAGAAAATATGAAGAGGAAGGGTCCCTCTTTTCACTCTCCTTCATTGTATCCAATCAAGTGAATGAAGTCTGCAATGAATGGTTCACATATCCCAATATTTTCACCTTGATACAAAAATTTCAACATGATTCTCATTCATCTTTGTGTTGCACTTGACACAATGACAATATTCATAAAAACGATGTATGTATTTGATCAAGAAATCCAATTTATATCAATTTTTCTATCTAAAATCCATGCATCAGGAACAATGGGTCCTTCTGGATTTTATAAAACATATGAATAGATAAAACCTTCCTTATTTTGGGAAGGAATGAAGAAGTACATCCACACTTTTGTGGATGAATGTAATCTTTGTCAATGATACAAGGGAGAAGCAATGATACAATGGAGAAACAATGAAAACTCGAAGTGCACTACAACCTTTACCTATTCCACATGTTGCATGGACAAACATTTCTATGAAATTCATTTTTGGGTTACCCAAATTTGGAAATAAATATCTCATCATGGTTGTTGTTGATTTCTTTTCCAAATATGCTCATTTTTTTTCTCTCCGGCACTCCTTTAAGGATTCCATGGTTTCTCAAGTCTTCATGGATAACATCTTCAAAATACATGGTATGCCACAATATATTATCATGGATTGTGATCCCACTTTCACTAGAAACTTATGGAAACAATTGTGCAGGTTCTAGGGCACTCAATTGCTTCTTAGCACTACCTATCACCCCTAAACTAATGGTCAAACTGAAGTGATAAAAAAGTTTTTGGAAGCATATTTGAGGTGCTTTACTTATGAAAAATAGTCCCAATGGGTTCAATGGTTACCCCTAACAAAATTGTGGTATAATACAACTTATCATGGTGCCACTTGCATGACCCCCTTTAAGGCGGTCTATGGCCAAAATTCCCAGTCAATATTATCTTACTTACCAGATATCTCCAAGGTACAAGAGGTTGACAAAAACCTTATAGATAAGGACACCATTCTCCACACTCTAAAAGATAATCTAGACATGGATTAGAATTATATGAAGCAATAGGTTGATCAACATTGCTCTAAATTTCATTTTGAAGAAGGAGATTAGGTGTTCCCATGTCCATAGTTGTATAAGCATACCTCCTTCAAATAATACCACCACCAAAAAAATTCTCCAAATTTTGGTGGCCCCTATAAGATCCTTATACATATTGGGGAAATGGTTTACAAACTTGAAATTCCAAGCCATTCTATGATCCATCCCATATTTCATGTATCTTTCTTAAAGAAAGTGGTTGGATCCAATTGTCGTGTTCAAACTAGTATTCCTGAATTAGATGAAGAAGGTTCCATTTGGTTGCAACTAAAGGTCTTCGTTGACAAACAAGAGAATTATCTACGCCAACACACTATCCAAGACATTTTAATACAATGGAATGATACACAAACAAAGGATGCTACATGAGAACTACCAGCCATTCTGCAACACTTCCCACATTTCCAGCCTTGAGGAAAAGGTTTTTTTTAAGGGTGAGGGAATTTTAGGGACCTAACTTCTCTTTCCCCCTATGTAGATATATTAATATGTATTTCTATTTATGGAGGGAATCACTAGTAAATAAGGCCCATGTAGTAGTGTGAGCACAATTATGGTAAGAAGGCTTACCAGAAGGTTTCACCTACTAGAAAGTTCCTTTTCTAGAATTTTCTTAGGGGATACAAAGTACTATATAAAGATATTACATATTAGTAAAAGTATAATATTATGTTTCATATTGTCTATTGTGTTGAAATTATGTTTCTTTCAACAATAGATCTGAGTAATATCTATAATTTATTCTCTAAATATTTCTAATTGGCACGTCATAGGATGAAAATATCAAGGATGTAATGTACCAGATGTAATATATTATGTAGAAACTGGAATATTTAGCAATTATCAAGGGAACACAAAAATATTGAGACAACAATACCAGAAATAATACCTTTATTCAAGAAAGCAATGTTCAGTTGCCTCTTTGAGGGGGAAAACTCCAGCAGAGAAGAGCTCTATTACACTAATTTCTCCAGATAGCTTTCTCGTACCTCCTACTTTTATTTTTACTAATTCTATCTTCTAACTTTCTCCAGAAGCTTCTATTAGGTCTTCTTACATTGACTTGTTCACATTTATTTAATGGGCCTTATTAACTAATGTCGGCCTTTATTACATGGAAAATATATGTCATTATAACTAATAACTAACTAAAAGAGGTTAGGATCATATCCTAACATGCTCTTCCCCTTCAAAAGAAACCTTGTCCTCAAGGATGAAGATGTGGAAATTATTGCAGTATGATCATTGGTTCCCAAGTTGCATATTCTCGAGGTGTATCCTTCCACTTGATCATTACTTATTTGATAGTTTGACCACACAAGTGACGCTCATGCATGTTTAGGATAGATTATGATTGTATCCAAATGGAGCCCTCTTCATCTAATTAAGACATGATGGTTTAAACCCTGCAATTCTGACCCACCACTTTCTTCAAATAGGAAACATGGAACACCATATGTATTTTGGAGGTAGCTGGAAGTGCCAATTTGTAGGAAACTGGAACAATACATTTGATAATATGATAGGGGCCATAAAATTTGGGTGCCAACTTGTGGTGGGCATGGGATTTGAGGGAGGTTTTCTTGTAATTTGGAGGTGGAGAAACACATGATCATCTTCTTGGAAATCTCATTTGGAATGTTGTTGGTAAACCTGTTTCTTCATACAGTTTTGGGCCATGTGGAGGTTATCCTTCAAATTTGTGAGGGTATATTCTCTACCTTGCAGTAACTTATCAGTATCCTGGACCTTGGATGTGCCTAGGAGATAGGAAGTTACTGTAGGTGGTTGTTGTCCATAAATCATTTTGTATGGTGTCATTTTGGTTTTTGTATGATAGGAAGTGTTGTACCACCATTTTGATAAGGATAACCATTTCACCCATTGATATTGTTTGTTCAAGGTAAAATAGGGAAAGTAGGTTTCTAAAAATTTATTGATAACTTATGTTTGGCCATCCTTCTGGAGGTGGTATGTTATGCTCATTTTCAACTGCATGCCTTGTAATTTAAACAATTCTTTCCAAAATGTGTTGGTGAAAGTTGGGTCACGATCATACACAATGGATGTTGGCATGTTATGCAGCTTGAAAATATGATCAATGAAAACTTGTGCTACCATAGTGAGCATAAAAGGGTCTGGTAAGGCACAAAAATGTGCATACTTTGAGAGGCGATCTTCCTTGACCATGATAACTGAATTGTTTCCCGCTTTTGGAAGTCCCTCGATAAATTCCATGGACATGTCTGATCCAAGTGGATATTGGTGTCCACCCACCTATTCCAACTAGCTCCAAACAGTCTTCTGGCAATTTACTATTTTTAGTAGTTTTTCGGTTCCTAAACTTCCGGGGCCATTTTGAGGGCCTAAATGAAGGTTTTTCAGGATCAAGCACCTCAATTATATCGTAAGGCTATGATTTATCCCCCAAAATTAATATCCTCAATGATACCTTTCCAATGAGATATTGTGCACCCCAAACAGAGATTGAATGCCAAAGTTACGCCCCTGAGAAGTTGATACACCAAACTACCAAAAACGAGGTCCACAAAACTATTGGCTTTTCATCTTCTGGGGTTGGGGTTTTGGATTTTATTTATGTTAAAAATCCATTTAGAGCCTCATTTTAAATCATCTTCTTACGAATTTGATTAGCTGTCACATCTCTTCTTAGAGATAAGTTGCCACCATTCTAGCGAGTCTTTCACTCTGTATTTCTACAGTTTTGTACATTTCACACATTAATAGAAATTGTGTATATTGTATCTCTATGTTTATGGTTATATATCTGATATATATTTGTTATATTATTGTCTCTCTTGCAACATCTTTGTATATTTTTTTGTTATGTCTCTGCTCTCATTTCGTGCTTTAAATAATCTGGATCAGTGGTATCAGAGCAAGTTTCTCTTGATCGTTATTCAGTGCATGTCCCCAACGCAGTCCGAGTATAGAAAGTTGGGTATAGATCTTGTATCTCTTGATTAAAATCACTCTCTCATGCCCAAGAAACCCTTTAGGGTGGAAGAAAAGAAAAATGACGGAGCAAAAAATTATATTAATTTGTTGGTTGAGAAAGATCTCACACGACATAGGGACGAAATGATGGATAATTTTTCCCACATCCTTCAATGCCTGTCAATAAAAACATGAATGTATTCATCAAGAGGCCACTTTGGAAGAACCTCTCCTTTCAAGGTAAAAATTAATTTCGATATTCCCATATTTGAACGATAGATAGATGCAAATGCCCCCAAAAAACGGTTAAATATGGTAGAAGGTTATCTCTTTATTCATAATTTCTTTGATAGGGAAAAGATCACCTCCGCACTCCTTAAGGATCTCCCCCATGTCAAACATTGATGGGAAACTTACTAGGAGAAAATTTCCACAGAGAATTATGGAATATATGGGGCAAGCCCACTTGGGATTTTTTTGTGGATGCGGTCAAGGAACAATATTACCCTATTGGAAACTATGACAACCAGTACATGAGATGGATCACACTATGACAAGAGAGGGGCCAAGAAGTGATGGATTTAACCAATACATTCCATACCTTATGCACCAAGATGGGTATCAAAGAGTCTAAGTGACATTTGGTTCTGAAATATTGTGGGGCTCTACACAGATACATCCAAGATGAAATGGATTTTCTGGACATCTCATCACTGGGTGTTGCTTATCGATACGTTGTTAAAATCAAGCAAAAATTTAAACACCAGAAAAAATGGGAGTATGGTTCTGGAAATGTGAAATAACCAAAGCATGATAAAGATGATCCTAACAAACAACCTTCCGACAACTAGAACAAGCCACGGTAAAATAAGGGTAATGAAAAGAAAAAGGACAGTAGAAAGTGGTGCGATTTCCATAAAATCCTCGAGAAAAACATCAATGAATGTCACTCAAAACAATCATTGGTGGTCAAGATCAAAGACAAGGAGACGAACCCTGATTCAAAAAATAATGGAAAAAGACAGATCATCAATGCAAGCCCATTGTTATTGTCGTGACCGCAACAATTCAATTAGAATAACCAAGAGATCATGAAGAGAGGAAGAACCTTTTTCATTCATATATGTGGATGAAGGGGACCCCATTTCATTTTATTGTTGATAGCGGAAGCCAGAAGAACCTCATCTCAGCAAAGGTCATCAAACAGTTGGGATTGTCGACAACACCACACTTGCATCCATACAACATCAGGTGGCTTCGACAAGGATGAGACCTCTGTGTCAGTCAGTAGTGTCGATTGTCATATGGCATCCAACCCTTCAAGGATGAGGTATTATGTGATGTTTCCCCAGTGGATGTCTGTGATGTTATTTTGGGCCAACCATATATGTGGAAGCATCATGATATTTATGAGTCTCAACCCCATAGTGTCATTTTTACTCTGGGGGGTCATATCTACAGGATACCAGAGATATTTCCAACTATTGTCCCACATAAACAGTGCCACAAGATAGTATCTCATCCTACAAAATTCAATTTCTTCACAGTCTGTTCAAAAGGTGAACAGAAGAACATTGCAGCCATTGCAGCCTCAGTGCAAGCACCTTCTGTCCAACAAAAATAGGTCGACAATATTGAAGAAAAGAGAAAGGATTCCTTCTGCACACAGTCATCTCATGTATCTAGACTAGTTATAAAGTTCCAACCCTTCTAGCCACAGGTTCATGACAACCTTCAACAAGCTAAGCAACGCAATTTCTCTAGCAAGGAAAGCAACTCATCAAGATGTAGATTCAACAAACGCTTTTCCCTCTCCCCGGGGAACTCAACGTAATGGAGACAATTTCTTCCTAAGGAGGGAGGAATGATCCAGGTGGATATTGGTGGCCACCCACCTTTTCCAACTGGATCCAAACAATCTTTTGGCAATTTACTATTTTTAGCAGTTTTTCGATTCCTAAACTTTTGGGGACATTTTGAGGGCATAAATGAAGGTTTTTTGGGATTGAGCACCTCAATGATAAAAAAAAGGATCTCATTTATCCCCCAAAATGAATATCCTCAACGGTACCTTTTGAACGAGCTATTGTGTGCCCAAAACATATATCGTATGCCAAAGTTACTCCCCCAGGAAGTTGATACACCAAACTACCCAAAACAAGGTCCACAAAACTATTGGCTTTTCATCATTCAGGGTTAGGGTTTTGGATTTTATTTATGTTAAAAAGGCCTTTAGAGCCTCGTTTTAAATCACATTCTTTTGAATGTGAGTATTCTTCACATCTCTTCTCGAAGATAAGCTGCCACCATTCTAGCGAGTCTTTCACTTTGTATTTCTACAGTTTTGCACATTTCGCTCATTAATAGAAATTGTGTATTACTGTATCTATTTTTTTATGGTTATATATTTGTTATATGATTGGTTGTCTTACAATATCTCCATATATTTCTGTGTTATATCTCCACTCTCATTTTGTGCCGAAAATAATCTGGATCAATGTCATTCCATATGGAAGTTGGAATGGGTAATGGTTGGAGAACTCTTGGTGTCTTGACTATTTCACCTTTATTGTGTTGGAAAATATCACATTCGGTGGCAAAGGTAAGGATGTCCTTATTCATGCCTTCCCATAAAAAAATGGCAAGCATGAGCATATGTATTTTGTAATCTTGAGTGACCAACGATAGTAAATGAGTGCAAATAATTTAAGATCCAAGGATTGAGTGCTAAAGTAGGAGAAATATCTAAGAGCTCCTTATATCAGAGGATATTTTCTTGCCAGGTGTAGTCAGTGCGTGGGTTAGGGTCCTTCTAAATATGTTGAATTACCTGTGATAGAGTGGGGTGGGTGAACCAATCTTGTCAAACTTCCTCAATCCAATTAGGAATTGGTAATGATAAGGAAAAGAGGGAAACTTCATCCTCATATTGTCTTGACAATGCATCTTCCACTACACTGTATTTTCCTTTTTCATATATGATCTCATAATCATAGCTCAGATTTTGGTCAACTTCTTGTTCTATTATAGGGAGGATAACCTCTACTTTTGGAAATAATTCAAACTATGGTGATCTGTTTTGATATGAAAACGACATCCCAATAGATATGGCTTCCAAGTGTGAATTGCACAGAGAATGGCCATAATTTCCTTTTTATGTGTAGATTTTCCTGAATTGCAACCATTCAAAGCTTGGCTAGTGAAAGAAAGAGGTCTATCATCTTGTGTGAGAACTGTACCAATACCAGTACCTGAAGCATTTGATTCCACCAAAAAAAATTGTTGAATTCAAGGGATACTAAGATTGGGGTAGTGCACATGGCATGCTTTAACTATGTGAATTCCTACTCTGTTGCATGTGTCCAATAAAATTCATTATTTTTTAGGAGGTCATTCAATGTCTTGGAAATTTTTCCATAATGGTAGACAAATTTATGGTAATATCCAGTGATTCCTAAGAAACCCTGAAGGCGCTTCAAGTTCATGGATCACAACCACTCCTACATGGATTGAATATTTTTGGGGTCCACCTATACTCCCTCATGGCCCACAATGTGTCCCAAGTATTCGACATCACTAGCTCCAAACGCACACTTGGATTTTTTGACAAACAATTGATTATCCTATCACAATTGAAGTATTTTGTCCACCTGGTGTAGATGGTCATCACAAATGTGTTTATAAATGAGGATGTCATCAAAGAAAACCAAAACAAACTTTCGAAGGTAGGGATTCAAGAGTTTATTCATGAGACTTTGTAAGGTATATGGATCATTGCAAAGGCCAAAAGAAATTATTAAGAATTCATAATGCCCTTCATGAGTTCGGAAAGAAGTATTGGGAATATATGCTTCATTCATCCAAATCTACTGATATCTGGAGAAAACGTTGAGTTTTTTGAAGAAACAGGAACCCTAGAGTTCATCCAATAGATCATCAATGACAGGAATGGGAAACGTATCCTTAATGGTCAAATTATTAAGGGCACAAAAATCTGGGCACATGTGCCACGATCCTACCCTTTTCAAGGCCATTACAACAATGGATGAATATGGTCTTGTACTTGGGTGAATTACCCCAACCTCTAGTAATTCCTGCACTATTTTTTCTATTTCATTTTTTGAGCAAATGGATACTTGAAGGGACGTACATTGGGGGGATGACTTCCTGGGAGGAGAGGGATGAGGTGATCATGCTCACCCCTGGAGGGGGGTAGGTATGTAGGTGTCTCAAATACCTTGTGGTTCTTATCCAAGACCATTTGTATATTAATATGTACTATGGGGGATGATTGATCCTATACATGTATGAAATTAAGTTGATAAATCACACCATGGTGGACTTTATTCAGGAGTTTCTCCATTCGGTGAGAACTGATCATTTATGAGTAGCCAACTTATAGGACTTTAAGGGTATATGTGTGAGAATATTGAGTAAATCTCATATATAACTCTTGATAATACATGGTAATTGGTCCCAAGGTGAGAATCCATTCAACACCCAAGACAATATGACAACCACCCATCGCAATGGATAACATGTGATTTTTCAGATGATAATCACCCATTTGGAGTTTGACATTCTCATAGCAGCCCCCAAATTTCATTATACCCCCATTAGCAATGAGGATTTGAAAATTAGAAACTGGTCTGACAAAGCAATTGACCTCCTCATTGACCCAATGATGAATAAAATTATGGGTGTTATCACTATAAATCAACACTACGACTGACCTATGTTTGATGTAGCCCTTGATTTTTAATGCATGTAGAGTAGAAATACCCACGATAGCATGGAGAGAGATGATAGGTTCCTCTAACTCCATAGGAGGTGTGACTATATTTGGGATGGGGACAATGGGTGGTGTGTCCTCTAGGTCAATGGACTCATCTAATAGTATGTCCTGGGAGGATGTGGAAGTTGACACATCAATTTGGAAGAACTTTTTATCACGACATTTATGGCCTGGGGAATACTTTTCATGACAGTAATAGCAAAGTCCTTGCATCCGATGTTTAACCATTTATGTGGGAGATACCTTTTGGACCCTCAAAGTTTGTGTTGGTGATCCAGTTGACTATTGGTGGCCACCCACCTATTCCAACTGGTTTCTCTTGTTCATTTTTAGTTAATCACGTTCTTTTGTACTTCTTTGTAATTATGGGTTCTACACTTTTGGGGTTGTTTGAAGCCCCACACATATTCTAGGTGGATATTGGTGGCCTCTCACCTAATCCAACTGGATTGTTTTGTATGTTTTCATGTCAACACATCTTGTTGCATTTCTAGGTCCATTTTGTAGGACTAAACAATGTTTTATTGGCTTTCCATAGTCAAACTATAGACGGAATCAGATTTTGACAACAAAATGTGTAGTTCTCAGAAATAACTTTCCAACAGGCTATCACGTGCCTAAAACAAAGGTGGTATGCAAAAGTTACAACCCCGGGAAGTTGAGGTACCAACTTATGCATAGGGGCCCACATGAATTTTGATGTTTCACCTCCTAGGGTTAGGTTTTTGGATGTCTAGGGCTTTGGCATTCATGAGTAATATCAAAAATGCCTCTAGAGCCTCATTGTAATTCAATTTTCTCAGACGGATGTGCGTAGCAACCACATTTATTCTCAGAGATAACTACCACCATTTGAGCAAGAGTTTCAGTTTTACAGTTTTACAGTTTTTGCCTATTTTATTATTCAATAGAAGATATTGTTCATTGGATATCTATGTTATTCTTCATATATCTGTGTTTACTGTATTTAGTTTATTAATCAGTTCATTCTACTCCTAAATCTAAATCAGTGGTATTAGAGGGGTCTGATATTCATTTATTTTTCTTTGTGCATGTCCCCGACAAGATATGGGTATAAGAATTTGGGACTCGAGCCAATCGAGCCATTGAAATATCGGTCGTGTTGAGCCCGACAACAACCCATGGGGGACTAAAAGAGATATGATGGAGCAGGATATCCTATTAAAATGTTTCTCGAGGATGCCCTCACGTGACAAAGGAACAAAATGATAGACAAATTCACACAGATCCTTTGACAGCTGCCCAGAGGAGAAGAATATTCATGAAGTGGCCATGAAACCCCCTTCAAGGTACATGTAAATTTTGATATTCCATTATTTGAAGGACTGATAGATGCAGATGTTGTAGATAAATGGTTGAATCTGCTCGAAGGGTATGTTTGTTCCACAATTTTTTCGATAGGGAAAATATCACTTTTTCACTCCTCAAGGTCATTCCCCATGTTAAATACTGGTGGGATACTTAATCTGAGCAAAGGGTCGTAGAGGAATTTTCAATGTTTGTGGTGGCCCCTACATGGGATTCCTTCTAGGACTCCATTAAAGAACAATACTATCTTGTTGGAAGCTACAAGGACTAGTACTCCAGATGGACCACCCTACGTCAAGAAAGGGACCAAACAATACCAGATTTTGTGAATATTTTCCATACCCTGCACACCAAATTGGGTATCAAAGACTCTGAGTGTCACCTAGTGCTCAAATACCATGATTGTTTGCATAGATACATTCAAACAGAAATGGATTTTCTGGACATCGCCTCTTTAGGCACTGCTTATAGATACACTGTCAAGATCAAGCAAAAATTTAAGAAGAAAAGGTGAGAGTTTGGATCTGTAAACCCCTCACAACCGAAGAAAGGCAAAGGCGGCCCCAACCCACACAACAAGGGACCAAGTCGAGATGGTTTCCCTTGGTACAACCAGTCCAAGATGCAAAACAAGAAGGGCAATGAGAAGATGAAGAAGGACACGGGAAAATGGTGTTATTACCACAAAATCCCTTGGCACAACACTGAAGAATGTCACTCCAAGCAGTCACTCATGGTCGAGCTAAAGGATTCTGAGTCAAAGGCCAATTTTGATTCTGAATCAAATCCTGAAGGAGGGAAGTGGATTATCAATTTTGAATGCAGTTCCACTGTCGCTTCCACCAAAGTCCAGCCAAACAAACCAGAAGAGCCAGAGGAAGGGGAGTGCCTCTTTCACTCGCAGATGTGGGTAAATGGGGCTCCACTTCATTTCATTGTCGATATCGGTAGTCATAAGAACCTGATTTTAGCAGAGGTCATCAACCCAATGACATTGCACCTGCAACCCTACACCATTGGCTGGCTTCGCCAAGGAAGATATCTTCATGTCATCCAACAATGTCATCTTCCATACGACATCAAGCCTTTCAAAGATGAGGTACTGTGTGATATTTCTCCCCTTGAAGTTTGTGATGTTCTTTTAGGACAACCATATTTGTGGAAGCATCATGTTGTGTATGAGTCTAGACCCTGCAGTTTTATTATTACTTTGGATAGACAATTGTACAGAATACCAGAGGTAGCGTCGCCTACTGCTATTTCTTTAATCTCTACTAAGGAATGCAGTAAGGTCATCTCATAGACTGGAAAGTTAATATTCTTTGTGATCCATGCTCACAGTAAGCAAAAGGTCACTACCACATCTATGGCCTATACATAGAGTCTCTCTTTGCATCAAAAGCAAGTGGATTGGATCATGGAAGAATACAAAGAAATATTCTCCCCACCTACAGGGGTATTGACACACTGCCAAGTCAAGCATCCAATTGATCTAACCCCCGACACACCTGTACCTAATGGACAAATCTATCATCGCTCACTGATGGAAAATGAAAAAAGCAGGCATCAAATCCAAGAGCTTCTTTGGAAGGGGCACATCATACCTAGCTCATCCCCTTGCGGAAGCCTAATTGTATCGGTGCAAAACAAGGACGAGACTTGGCGACTCTACATTGATTACCGATCCTTAAACAAAATCACAGTCATGAATCGATACCCCATTCCCAAGATTGATGACCTTCTTGACCATCTCAAGGGGGGGAATTTCTTCAGCAAGACTGACTTAAATTCTGGCTACCACCAAGTTCCCATCGAACCAACTGATGTATGGAAGACAACCTTCAAATATAAAGAAGGTCCCTTCGAATGGCTAGTCATGCCCTTTGGCTTAGAAAATGCACCATCTACTTTCATGAGGTTGATGGATGATGTATTGAGACCATTCATCAACTCCTTTGTGGTGGTATATTTGGATGACATCCTCATCTTCAGGAGAATGTGGGAGGAGAACATGCGCCATATTCAACAGGTTTTGAGAGCTCTGCGGTAGCACAAGATATATGCCAACTTGGAAAAATTCTCTTTTGGGATGCATAGGGTCCAATACTTGGGCTACATTGTTGATGAGCATGGGGTATATGTTTATCCAGTTAATATCTAAGTCATCCGTGACTAGCCAACCCTGACCATAATGACCGAGATTTAGAGCTTCTTGGGACTAGACAACTTCTACCAATGGTTTGTGTTGGGATTCTCCCATATTGCATGGACCCTCAGCCAAGTGACCAAGGGTGGTGGCAGGGCCAAGCTCATGTGGGAGAAGGAACAACAACGAGCATTCAATGATATGAAGAAATGCTTGTGCTAAGCTCTAGTACTTTCCTTGCCCAATCTACAATAACCGTTCAAGATTAAGACTGATGCATCTAACTATGTTGTGGGTGTAATTCTCACTCAACATGGTTATCTGATGGCATACCATAGTGAGACACTCCTAGATACTATCCGAAAATACCCCACCTATGACAAGGAAATGTATTCCATTGTACAACCCTTTCGTCAATGGAAACATTACATTCTGGGAAAGGAGACAATCATACACATTGATCACAAGCCTCTGTAGTTCATACAAACATGGGGGAAATTACATAATGAACACCATAATAAGTGGTCCACCTACCTGCAGTTGTTCCATCTCAACATCAAGTATAAGACATGATCAAAATCTAGACCAGGGGTCAAATTTTAGCCCAAAAATAAATGTTCTCAGAATTGCCTCAAAACGAACGAGAGCGTAGCCCTCATCATCACGAACCCAACGCAACTCGTTTCATCTCAAACGGACGTCGGGAGCGAAAGATATCGCAATCTGTTCGAATCGTCAAACAGGTAAAAAAAGGGACTCTGACTGTGCAGTCCGTACAAATGCTGACGTGGCATGACTGTACGATGATGTGGTAGAGGTGATGTGGCAGAGCTGAGTTGGCACATGCTGATGTGGCAGTTTCGGATTGGCTGACAGTGGGACGAATCGTGTTGTGACACGTGGCATGGTTTTGGAAAATTATGAGGTGCCACGTGGCCCAGTCGTGGGTTGCCACATGGCACCATGGCATTGGTTGTTTGTTCAAAATTTATGGAGTCCGTGGGGATCGAACCCCGGACCTCCTCTCACCATGCAGCATTTTAACAAAGTCAAACCAACCAACGCGCCAAGATTTGTTTCTTACTATATGTATGTATTTAAATTTATTTAAATTAAAGTTTTTGTAAATTGGTGCAGGGGTCGGGCTGGGGCTTAGCCCCAGCCCGTGGTATTGTGTATTGGTTCATGTGGCCACCAGTTAATATATTGCGCGCGCGGGTTTAGTTTGGTGTTCAAACGGTTAGCCCCCGGTCTTATGGATCGATCCATATGACCTTAATTTTGGCGGTTGGGGGTTTTAGTTCTGTTAACCGTTCGACAGTTTGACCATATTTTGGTTATGCGCTGGTGCTGGGTTTTAACACACGTTTTGGAGCGTGTTCTTGGGTCAATATACAGGAGGTGCATTTTGGCGAACCAGAGACAGCAAGCTTGAAGGAAGAGAATGGCAGGAGGCCTATCTTCTTCATTTTTTTTCCGAATGAGGTGCCGTAAAAGCCCAGCTATGGGTTTTTGGACGTTGTGAATCCATTGGCACTATTTTCATGGCCATTTGAAGACTTATTTTGTAGGTTTTTAACCATTGAATTTTCAGGAAGCTCCAAGGAGCTTGAAGCCCTCATTGATTGAGGTCATGTTTTGGTGAGTCCAAGTTTGTTTTATGTGACTGAATAGACATTTTTGGCTAATTGTTATGCTTTGAACACATTGGGACAGGTTTCAGAGGCTTTTGAGGACTTTTACAGGTGTTTTTTCCAAAGAGAAGCTCAGGGAAGCTTATGGCCACATGTAGAAGAGGTCATGCCCGGATGAGCCATGATCCGTTTTTAGAGTTTTATTAGTCATTTTTGGGTTTTTTATGTGTTTTGATCCCAATGGTACAGTTTGTTTTTCCATTGGAGTTGATAAGCAGCTTGTAAAAGAACTTTTGACAAATTAATCCCAGAGATCCAAGTCCATTAATGGAGGCTCAAGGAGATGTAGCCCGGAGAGGGGTGAACTCCTTTATCATCTTGTTCTTGTTGTGAGTTTGATGGTTTATTTGCTGCAAGTTGTGTTGTTGTGTATTTATTTAAAGTACATATTTAACCATCTAAAAGAACAATTCCTCACACATAAACATTCAAAAGAAGATTCATAAACTTGGCACATAATTTTGTTCTTGCATATTTTAACACATGAAGCAAGGTC
>ML793399.1:592926-611260 GCA_009831015.1 Picea engelmannii
ATTTTAATGAAGTAGAGGGTGCTTGCATAGCATAACAAGTCAGCCTTCTATTTTCAAATCAAGACATGTATCTCAAATCATGTCATTGACTTCCTTAGTCAACCTCCGATGGTTGCACTCACCACTATGCTCTATTCCCATGGACATGAGGCATCTAAGTGGCCCCAACTTTATCAGCAAGATCCATACTTCTCCACCACATATCAACTCTTTGGTACAGGCGTGAGTGTCACTGATTTTCACATTCATAATGAACTTGTATGCCACTTGGGCCATCTATGTGTTCCTACAAGCAAGCGTGCCAAGATCATTTGGGAAGCCCACTATAGTTGGATGGCGGGACATTTTGGCATGGATAAAACTATGGTCATTCTTCAAAAACATTTTTATTGGACAAAACTTCGACAGGACGTCAGCAAGTATATCATATTTTACACTCTTGTTCCATTGCCAAGCCAACCATCTAGAAGTAAGGCTTATACACCCCTCTTCCTACTCTCAAGAATCCTTGGGAATCCATCTCAATGGATTACATGTTTGGCCTTTCATCCACCAAGCAAGGCAATGACTATGTATTTTTGGTCATTGATAGGTTTTCAAGCATGGCCATCCTCACAGAATGCAAGAAGAATATCACAGTGGAAGATAGTGCCAAGCTCTTCTTCGAGCGAGTGTGGGTCCACTTTGGGATACCACAGACCATCATCTCTGACCAGGACAACAGGTTCCTCAACACATTTTGTCAAGTCTCTGGTCATTGTTCAATACCAAGCTCACAAAATCCACTTCTTTCCACCCCCAAAGAGACGACCAAACAGAGTTCATCAATCAGATGATTATGAACATCCTGTGCATGTACAATTCTAAGAATCCACATACATGGGATGAGAGTCTCCCCTATGTTCAACACAGTTACAACAGTTCTCTCCATAACGTCATTGGCCATAGACCATTTTAGGTGGGTCTAGGATTCCAACCCTTGGGAGGCATTGATGTTGCACTTCCTCTTTCCACCACACAAATAGAATCTTCCCATGATCATTTTGCAATTAACAAATCCACCAAATTCATTGAGAGGATTCATCACATCTTCCAATAGGTCCAAGATATTTTGCAGAAATCTAATGCTAAGTACAAGCAATGCCATGATCAACACAAGGTACCACACTAGTTTTAGGTTGGCAAAAAATTCTGGTTATATTTGTAGAAGGAGCATCTCACAGGGCCCCATCGAAAGCTCTGTCCACTTCACTATGGGCCTTACACTATCACCAAGGATATGGGTAGCAATTATTTTGAGCTCAACACTCCACCCTTTCTTGGTCTGCAACCATTGTTCAACATAGACCTCCTTCGACCATATTTTCCACCATTATTGGACACCTCAGAGATTGTAGAACAACCGATACCCACATCTCAACCCCAATTGTATGTGTTGGCACAGGGGTAGACCCAGGGTTCAACGCTTCAAAAGCACACCAAAAACACCCTAACTATCGGCCCTTTCGAAAACACCTGTGAAGCAAATGAAGTCTCACCCGAGGTAGAGGCAGGGGTGGTTGCAGGACTCCAGTGTCTGCAACCTTAGCTGGGACACAAATATGTGATTTCAACACTTTAAAAGAGCACTTAGAAGTTATAGTTCATTAGTATTTAATGTTTGTCTACAACGCAGATAAACCCTAATTATAGAACAGTGCAATATTCAACAAGATTCAACACATTCAAGCACTCAACACAAGGAAACAGATCATATCTAGCATCTTATTCACATCATTAGGCATGAAGTTATCATATTCATATAATCATAGATTATTATACTAAGCATTAACCATATCAACAATAAAACAACTATAATGCACAAAGCAACCACAACATAGGATATACGTGGTTCACCCCCAGCCTGGGGTTGTGTCCACCAACTCTTCTTCTGTTTTATTGTCTTATGTCAATCTTCTATATGCACAGAGACACAAGATCCTAATCTGCATAGGATAGGTGATCTGTGCGCACCCCACTAGATCCTCCTTCCCCAAGCTAGGTTACAACACAAATCCTTTACACAGTCTCTTACAGTTACTTTCACTTAGCCTTGCAAGTCTCACACAATATGCACAAATAATTTACAACTATCACTTGCACTTAGCACATTGGCCTTCACTTGCCCTTAGCACCTAGAATCACACCCTTGTCACCTACTTACATTGCCTAGATTTCTATTTATACCTTACAAAAAGGGCTTAAACATGGGTAAACCCATGGGTTGACATCCCCATACCCATTACATAGGCCAAAGCTCAAAAATCCTTAAACAAGGGGCCGATATCCCACGATCTCTACTTCGACAACCTATCGAAGTCCCAAAATAGGTCAAACCTGACCAAGGATCTCGAAGACTTGGCCAAGGGACAACAGGCCCCAAACACTCACCTGTGACTCATCCGGAGTCACTCTGATCTAGATAGTTCTGCTTCAAAATCCTCGAGCCTGGCTCGAGCTGCTTCGACCTGTTGTTGCGCCAAGGCCTGTTGCTCGGTGAAATCCTGAAGAACTGCCTCATTCACAGATCCTTCTAAGAATTGTTCCAGCTCTGCTCCTTGTCCTTCAATCTCTTCAAACAGTTGGTAAGCTACATCCTGGATTGGCTGGAGCTTCTGCGTCACTTCCATGACTTTGCTCTATATGGCATGGACTTGATTTTGAACAATGCATTGCTCCTGGGATTGTTTCATTGTCTCAACTGCTAACAAGAGCTTCAACTATGCCTATACTGTCGTTGCTTGCCTCTTTTCCTCCTGGAGATGTGACTCTAGTGACTTCAGTTAGGCATCCTCAGTAAGTCAATCATAAATCTACCCACTTCTACTGCTAAGTTGTTGACATTCCAAAGCTAATTCTTTGATCCTCTCAACTGTGCTACGAGCAGTGGATTCTCTTTGGTCTCACACGTCCTATGGAGTGCTTGGCATTATTTGTAGCTCTAGATCTACTATTCTTTGTTGAAGTTGTTGGATGGCTTCAACAAGTTGTGCTACTTTATGCTCCACTGTGTCTTCCTCCTTTTGCTCCAAGCCCATCACAGAGCGAAGTGCTTTGTTGAATGCTTATTTTACTCCATCCTTCTCCACGAGCATTTGTTCTTTCTCATATTGGATCTACACCTTTTCATCATCAAACTTTGCTTCGAGGGCAGCCTTCTCCTGCTGCGCAACCCTGCGTTGCTCTATTACTTCCTCTTTTGCTTGCTTCTGGGCCACTGTGGCATGTTCTATTTCTTTCTATGTGCGAAGAAGGCGAGCTTCAGTCGCATCGGATAGTCTGCAGAGTTGGGTAGACTCATCTCCCAAATCTGGTTCTTCTAATGTAGGGGGCATAGTGGACACTGTACGACTGGAGTGAACGGCCTGTTGCACCCCTCACAATTCTGCTTCAATTTTTCCACACATGGTCTCTTTCTTAGCTTCATTTATCTGCAAAATATATTTCGAAGCATCTAATACAGATGTGATGATGAATTCAAAGTCATCGAGTATGAGAACAGTCTTCATCTTGGTCTTACTAGATTTGGATTTGTTTTGCGATGTACATTTCATGGGAGAAACCTTTCTTTTCTTAGATGGGTCAACCTCATCAACGGGGTCCCGAGGCGGTGTTACTTGGCCTTGCTTCTGTTGATCATATTTTCCATTGTTCTCTTCTTTATCTAATTCGTCATCACCTCCTCCTCCAGGTGATTCTGAAGAAGTTTCTTCTGATTCACTGCTCAACTGTTGGACTTCTTTTGTCTTCGTCCTTCTACTAGTTCCAGATGTATCATGCCCTTCACGAGTGATCATTGAGCTTCTGATTAGTTCAGGATCGGACAGTTTTATGGGGTCAACAGGGATAAGGAGATTTGCAGGCCACTCCTTAGTTATTGCTTCTAGGTGCTCCTCTGTGAGTTTGTAATAACTCTGTAGTACTTCTTTGTGTTTGTCTCCATGCGCAGTGATGTAGATAAAATTTTTGTCTTCATGGAACTTCACAAATGGCCTGAACCTATGCAGGGTGTTTGGTGTTATGTGAGGGACAGCCTCAATAGCCCTCTTTAAGTGCAGGTAGTAGGTGTGGAACACCGTGTTTGATTGCCATTTTTTTACCATATCGCTTGAATACCATAGCAAAGTGAACTTTGTAGCTAAGGGTTCATATGGATCTAGTTCAGGGAAAGTTTGACCTTTCGACATCTCCCAAGCTATGAACATGATGAGGATCAACAACCAACTAAAATGAAACTCATAGCCCTGATCCTGAGCTTTGCGGTAGTCTTGGTCTAGCTGGTTCACTAAGTATTTTTCCTAATTCATCTGTAGCCCCTCCACGCATTTCCCTGCGAGGTCAACAACAAACCCTGTGACCTGTGTGGGTCTGTTCTTTCGGACTATCTTACTAGAAATCAGCAAGAAATAAATGTGCACTACACCATTATGGATGGAGGCTACCTTGTAGCCTCACTTCCCCTTCTCCACATCGTTGTATGTGTGTTTAATCTTCTACACCAAGGTGTGGTCTGAAACCTTCCCTAGGTAAAATTCTTGCAGGTCTAGTCCCTACATGCTCAATCTGGTGATCCAATGGATCAGCGCTAGATCGATGATAATGCATCTATCTAGACACAAATAACCACCATGGAAGCTCGACAGTAGGAGCTTCACGCACACGTTAACCTCCTGGTGCTTTCCAAAATGTGGTATTTTCTTCACATTAAGGATGGTGGACTATGCGAGGTCCATAGTCCATGGTTGGGGGATTATCCTCGACTTCTTCCCCTTCATCCTAGTCAAATAACTGTGAGGAGCGAGCATGTTGAATTTATTGCGATCCCCTAGGTTAAATTCGATGATATTTAGTGTCATGATCTGATCTGGCTGAGGCTTTCATGTGCGTATCCCCTTCGGGAGGTACGCAGTGACCAAGGTGTAGTCGAATTCCCTGGGGAAACTGTCACGATTCACCACATTAGGCAGAGGCAATATGTAGTCAGGCAGGATGGAAGGGATTAACTTCACATTTTCCAAGTCATCTCGATGCTTGGTTCTTTTCTCATCCGCAACTTGGGATGGTCTGGATCCACGAGTAGTCCACGGGGAGGCTTGCACTCCTCATGTTGATGAATCTTGAACTCTTATGGACATCTCTCTCTCTACCATTAGATCGATTAAAATTTCCTCTACTGAATTTTCCACAGTGTTGATCTCGTCCAACATGCACGCTACGAGATCGGATATCTCAGGCTGATGAACAATTTCTCAATGCAATAGAATGGATAGCAAGGTCTCAATAAGCTCAGCACAGTAATAGTGAGTTCTCTTGTTGTCTTGGATACAATTTGTGAAAGTGTGCCCGACACAACACTCAATGGGATAAGTAGACAGCAATGTAATGGATCCTTCCAACGGACAAGAATCCTTCATCAATGTAGTTATGTCCGTTATAGTGCGGTCACAATGGTCCGATGGTGAGATTTCTGATCATAACTTTTGTTCTAACTGTTCAAGAACGTCAATCTAACATTTATAATTCCTCCAACAGCCATATCTCTCTACCATGGCGAAGTTCCAATCTGAGTTTCTCTGATATTACGGCGAAGTTTGAATTCTGGAGACCTTCCTTCTACAAAGTCTTCTCTAGAACTTCCTGTAATTTCTCCAACTTTTCTTTCTTCTTGCTGAGCTTTCTATCCTTCTTCCCTATGATCTGAGTTATTGGGTTCCTCTTCCCATTTTGATTATTATATTCTCTTGGAATGATAACTTTGTGTTGTTGATGGTCTTCCATAGGGTTCAAGGTCAATACTTCTTCTCTCTCTTGGGTAGGTGCTTGACTCTCTTGTACAGATAGGTTTTTCAAGTTTACTTGTGTTCTTTCAACTTCGACATCCAGATTTTTGGTCCTCGATATCTTCGACTGGTTTTTTTGTTCTTCCAGTAAGTGTTTTATTCTCTTATCCATTAAGTCTCTTAGTTCTTTCTTTTTCTGTTCTAGAGCTTCCTCTTCTTGTTTTCTTCGGATTTGATCTTTCTCAATCCAAGGTTTTCCTAGTAACATAGCAAATGGGGCGTTGTTCTCAATAAATTTAACAACCTCAAATTCTTCTTTTGTCGAAGTGCCATGAGCGCTCGTAGATGTATGGGTAAGTCTTCCACATAGGGTTATTAGCTTTTCTCTAAATAATCCTATTCCTCCTAATGAAGGACTCATAATAGGCTTTCCCAAAATTTCCCAAGTTCTTTCTTTCATGATATTCACCTGTGTTTCCTCATCCAAGACACAGTCTATGTCGAAGTCTCTTATTCTTGTTTCTATGCACTCTTTCTCTTTGAATATCTCTGATAAGTTGATATCGATGTGGTCATTTAGGGTTTCTTTCATTTATAGTAATATAGTCTCTAATTCTTTCTAGGGTTCTACCATGGTCTCAGTTTCTTGGCTTTTCTTAGGGTTTTCTTATCTCATATTCATTCTTTCAACTTTAGAAATCATTCTAGGGAAATCCATAAAATCATGGTCCATAGCTTTACAACAAAGACAACTAGGTCTTCTATCAGTGAAATCATTATCAAGATGGTCTGGCCTTCTACAGTTGTAACAAAGAGTTAATCCTATCTTCCTCTTAAATGATCCCCAACTTTTCTTGCACTGTGCACTAGGATCATAGTAGCAAACCTGCAAAAAAATATTCCTAGGATCTTGCATCCATTTGTTAGTCCAAACATTCTTTCTATGCATAGGAATAACATATCTTTCATTATTTCTATCAGATCTACTCGTATCAAATATTTTTTTTTCTAACTATGCCCTAGTTTTCAGACTAGGAATTTTTTTATCAAACATACCTAGATCCATACTTGCGAAACAAAAATTCCCACTTATATTACCTTTATCAAAGCACAAAGCTTTCAAATCTTACCACTTTAATCAAAAAAATTCACTGATCTTACCTCTATCAGAGCACAAAGATTTAATATCTTACCTCTTTTCTTCATATCTGCCTCCTTTCTTAGCACAGAACTTCGTAAGTCAAGTAGAATATTGTGCATTGAAGAAACAGATCTACGCACAAAGCTTTCTTTCTTTTCCTCAATTCCAAGCAATCACAGTTTCAGGTCTAGGTAATGGAACCATTTGTTGGCACAGGGGCATACCCAGGGTTCAATGCTTCAACAACGCACCAAAAAAACCCTAACTACTGGCCCTTTCGGCAACACCTGCGAAGAAGATGAAGTCTCACCCGAGGTAGAGGAAGGGGTGGTTGCAGGACTCTAGTGTCTGCAACCTTAGCCGGGACATAGATCTGTGATTATAACACTTTAACAGATCACTTAGTAGTTATATTTCATTAGTATTTAACCTTTGTCTATAGCATAGATAAACCCTAATTACAGCACAACACAATATTCAACAAGATTCAACACATTCAAGCACTCAGCACAAGGCAACAGATCAGATCTAGCATCTTATTCACATCATTAGGCACGAAGATATCATATTCATCTAAGCATATATTATTATACTAAGCATTAACCATATCAACAATAAAACAACTATAATGCACAAAGCAACCACAAACATAGGATATACATGGTTCACCCACAACCTGGGGCTATGTCCACCAACTCTTCTTCTCTTTTATTGTCTTCTATCAATATTCTATATGCACAGAGCCACAAGATCCTACTCTACATAGGACATGAGATCTACATGCACCCCACTAGATCCTCCTTCCCCAAGATAGGTTATAGCACAAAGCCTTTACACGGTCTCTTACGGTTAATTTCACTTAGCCTTGCAAGTCACACATAGTATGCACAAAGAATTTACACCTATCACTTGCACTTAGCACATTGGACTTCACTTTCCCTTAACACCTAGCATCACACCCTTGCCACCTACTTACATCTCCTATATTTCTATTTATACATTAAAAAATGGGCCTAAACATGGGTAAACACATGGGCCAACATCCTCATACCCGTTACATAGCCCAAAACCCAAAAATCCCTAAACAAGGGGCCGAGATCCCACGATCTTTGCTTCAACTTGCACTCTACCTTTGACAGTCCATCGAAGTCCCAAAATGGGTCAACCCTGACCAAGGATCTCCAATACTTGGCCAAGGGCCAACAACATGGAACAATAATCCATTGATCAGATAGTGGACACACAGGTCAAGGGAGCTCGCAAGCAGAGGATCCAACTTTATCGCATTGTCAAGGAAGGGAAAATCATACACCAAGACAAGTGGCTCACCCAAGGAAAAATACAACATAATTCCTCACCTTATGGGGGAACTCAATGCAATGGAGACCATTGCTTCCTAAGGGGGGAGGATTGATCCAATTAGATATTGGTGTCCACCCACCTATTCCAACTATCTGCTCTTATCCGTTTTTAGTTCATCATGTTCTTCTATACTTCTTTGTAATTGTGGGTTCTACACTTCTGGAGTTGTCTGAAGCCCCACAAATATTCCAAGAGGATATCATTGGCCTCTCACCTAATCCAACTAGGTTATTTTGTATGTTTCTATGTTAGCACATCTTGTTGTACTTCCAAGTCCATTTTGGAGGCCTAAACAGTGTTTTTTTGGCTCACCATAGTCAAACTATAGATGGAGTTAGATTTTGATAGCAGAATGTGTAGTTCTCTGAAATACCTTTCCAATGGGCTATCATGCGCCTAAAACAAAGGTCGTATGCAAAAGTTACAACCCCCATAAGTTGAGGTGCCAACTTACCCATAGGGGCCCACATGACTTTTGACGTTTCACCTCCTAGGGTTAGATTTTTGGATGTATAGGGTTTTGGCATTCATGAGTAATATAAAAACTGGCCTCTAGACCTTATTGTAATTCATTCTTCTCAGACATATGTGCGTAGCAACCACATCTCTTCTCAGAGATAGCTACCACCATTCAAGCAAGTGTTTCAGTTCTGCAGTTTTACAGTTTCAACCTATTTTATTATTCAATAGAAGATATTTTTCACTGTATATCTGTGTTATTCTTCATATCTCTATTTTCATTGTATTTAGTTTGTTAATTAGATCATTCTGCTCCTAAATCTGGATCAGTTGGAGTAGATGTAGCCCCTCGACAAGGGTAGTTGGAAATTGCAAAACGAAGGGGTTGGGCCCAAAGAATGGTCTCAACTTTCAATTCTTATGTGCACGCCTACGACCAAGTAGTCAGATGGTGCATGGAAACTTGAGCCCGAGTGGCATCCTTTAAGCCAATTATAAAACAATCCAGATAAAACTCATTATATAAGCCCTCAATTCTACTAGTCAATTGTTCAAATATAGAGATGAAGTCTACTATTGGCCATGTTTATCATAGCTTGGTGAGCTATCCCAAAAAGTGATATTCCCTATCAAAATGGGCACAAACTTCTTTGGTGAACATGGTCCATGTGGGTAGTGCTAGATAATATTTCTTATGCCATTTCCACCATTTTCATCGTTCGTTATCCAAGTACAAAACTCCCACATGAATTTTGGTCTCATCGTCCTATATAGCATGGCAGGAGAAATAGTGTTCCATTTGATATGCCCACACAGCTGGGTTTGATCCATCAAATTTATGAATCTCAACTTTGGGAACCTTATTCCAGGAGTTTGAAGAGCCCCAAGGGGAGTGGGAAAGATCAGGGTTCTCATAATGGGAAGAATGAGAAGTATGAGGGTGGGACTCATGTTGTGGACCCATGTTGTGCATCAAAATTTCTTGAAATTGGTTGGTGAGATTTGACAGGTTCTGGAGTAGCTCTCGTTGAAATTGTTTGGTGAGGGATGATAGGCCTTGTTTTAGCTCATCGAACAGTGTGGCTACCTTAGTGTCCAATTTGTCTAGGGTTCGAGTGTGAGTGGCAAGCACCATTATGGAGGTGTATGTAGAATGATAACTCAACAATCAACACAATATGTGTTGTTTGGGGGGTTGGATAGGAAATGAGGGAGTCGAGAGGGAAATATTTTCCATAGAAAATGATAGGTACAAATGCGATCAATACGAGGAGAGGAATCCCATGGGATAGGTATTAAATATGGTTTTCGAGAAGGAGTCAGGTCCATGGAAAAAAAAAATAGCTTAAAAATGAAGGGTGCCACTTTGATCAGGACAAAGAGATTAATCTAATGGGATAGATCTCAAATAAGGGATCAAGAAATCCCCAGACTTTTTTTTTTTACTCCTATGGAGTTATACTCCAATCAAAATACTTCTGCAGTGTCAGAATGCCCAGATTCTTAACAGTAACAAATGTGTAGTCAATTCTCAACCAAAATGTAGGAGGCATGATTGTGTAGCTAGAAAAACTTGTGTCTACCTGGTGTGGTATGTTCCCCCCAGGTTAGGGTGTGCAGGGTTTCTATGGACAAGGGTTTTCCATGTGCTATAGCTCTCTAATATATGTGTGGGGTCGAACAGTAGTACTTAGCCCACTACCTCATGGTACCAACTATGGAGGCTCAACCGTACCCTTAGTCATACTACCCGATCACCCAGGTACTAGAGAGTATCTTCCTGAGTGTTGTTCTCGATGGCACTATAACATTAAGGTGGTTGATCGATTCATGTACAGAGGGTTTCAAGATAACTAGGCCAATCCATATAGAAGTGTTATCTAATGCGCTACCACTCAAAGGGGTACCAACAAGGTTTATAAGGGTGTCCAACAATGTGATATTAAACACCTCTTGTATGCTTCCCTGGCAGTGTTTTTATGCATTGAACAACAAATTTATGTAGCTTAAAGATGCTAGAATACATCTCTACCTTGAAAATATTTACCCACAATTCCTGCCCAGGAAAGAGCTTTGATACCACTTGTAAGGTACAATATGTAATATATTATGCATAAACTAGAATATTTAGCAATTATCAAGGGAACAACAAAATATTGAGACAACAATACCTGAAATAATACCATATATAATACCTTTATTCAAGAAAGCAATGTTCACTTGCCTCTTCTAGGGGGAAACCTCCAACAAAGCAGAGATATATTACAATAAACAGATAGCTTTCTCATGCCTCCTACTCTTATTCACACTAATTCTATCTTCTAAAGAAAATTCTAGAGGAAGATCCTTCTAGAAGCAAAATCTTCTATTAGGTCTTCTTACATTGACTTATTCACATTTATTTAATGGGCCATATTAACTAATGTCACCTTTATTACATGGAAAATATATATCATGTTGTAATACCCCAGCTAACCCCCTATGAAATTTATTGATGTTTGTAGGTTGGTGAGCCGAGTGTTGATAAGCTGGTAGGATTATGTGTTATAGGCCAAAGATCCTGAATGCGAAGGTCAATAAACCTGATTTTTGTATATTTAATTATCCAGGTTATTAATAAAAATTATACATCGTTGCGTGTAGACCAACCATAAATAAAAAGTGATGGGGGAAGAAGCTCCACCAAGTAGGGAAAGGGATGGGACTGAGAGGCTAGGAAAGAGGGACTAATTTAGGGGGCTTGACCTAAGGGAATATTATAATATATTCCTGAAAAATGAAAATATTAAAGTGGGTGAAAAATAAACCCAGTTATCCTAAGTTCCTCAAAACGGGAATGAATGCTAAACGGAGTGCATGCAGCTCCAGGAAGACAAGTGTCAACCTGGGCGCATGCAGTTAAAGATGGAGATTCAGCTCATTGGGAAGGTTCGCTTCCCATTCTTTGATCCTTCGCCTAACCTTTCGGGCCTCCATCGTCGACCTTTGCACATTTCACGCACCTCTGAAACTAGTAACTAGGAATCCAACCTATGTTTTCCTGTGAAATCCAACATATCTGCACTTGCCAAAACTAAGTCGTACCTTACCAAATTGTGCTTGCTTCCATTCCCTGAGTTGTATTGAACATTTTTTGTTGTCCTCACCTTGCTGGAACTGAGTCGAAGTTGGTGGAAGAAGTGATTTGTCAGGCCCGTGGTTGAAGAGGCAGGTTGTCAGGCATGTGAGCAACTCTATCCAGGTGAGAGAGTTTACTGGGAAGTGATTTTCTCCTTGAGAGAGTCCAACACCAGCTACGGAGCTCTGAGAATTCCTGATCCAACCTGTTGCCGAGACCCTACAAGGGGAAGTGGAGCAGTCGATGGACTGTGGAGCAGTGAAGGTGCATATTCCGAGGGTGGAACAGGGATGTGGGAAATGAGATTCTGTGAGTATTGGGCGTAAGAAGGCTCTTGGAGAGAATCCTTCCAGTTTTACTGTGCAGTCTCATGTAACCTCAGCCTATTCTAGGATTCCCTTGCCTTGGGTGGAGCTTAGTCCCAACTCGCGGGTGACCCACTGCTGACCGTGATGAGAAGCGTAGTCTAAGGCTGGAAGGTTCGTGGAAGGTCTGCACGCATTTGGTGGAACTAAATTAAAATATAAGCATTCATTCCCTGTTCATTCACATGCTATGTATTTATATATGTTGTTACATCTATGGTTTTGTCTGAATTACTGCATGTATGCTTTTATTGTTATTTCTACATCAGTCTATGCATTAGCATAATATGTTGTTGTCTATGGTTTTATTTATAGGAAGATGATAATTGTTATTTCTATGAGGTAGCATGTCCTGGCCTGGGTGGTCAGGGATGTTAAAAAAAATTGGTATCAGAGCGAAGAGAGACATTCTATAGTGACGTTGCTCGACCTGTAGGTGGCTGGGTATGCGACAAATTGGTATCAGAGTAGGAAAGGAAAAGTTAAGTTTTCTTTGGTAGCGTTACCTGTCAGGGTTCGATGGTCAGGGATGTTATAGATTGGTATCAGAGCCAAGATTTCAACACTGAGCCTAGATGGGCCATGTTAATGGAAGGTAAAGGAAAAGTTTCGGGAAAGAATTGTTGTCGAATTGGACAAAATTGAAGTTTAGAGCCCATTTTTCAACATTGAGCCTGAATTCGACCATGTACGTGGTTATGGAATTGAAAGCTCAAAGAAAATTTTTGTGGAGAAGGATATTAATATTTTTAGTTTCAGACCATTCCAGAGTCCCAAAAGAACAATTGGACTATGTCCGGAAACACAAGAGGTGTAGAAAGAGAAGGGTCAAATACCGAAACTTCGAAGTCTCGGAGGAGATATACACCGTAGATCTAGGGAGAAACCTTACTGTTAGATCAAGCCAAGAGCATAAGGTAAGAGGCATGGTGAAGAGTGGATCAGAGCCGTAAGATCTACTCACAAGTGGTTGTGAGCCATAGATCTCATGGCAGAACGTAACTTTGGAGTTCGGCGGTTGGGAGAAGTGGGGTGTGCTAGTGCATAAACCATCGAATCCTGAAGTCCCAAAGAAAAAGAGAAGAAGTGGCATGGAAGGATGATGCCACCAATGGTGACATGGACCTTCCTAGAAATGTCATGTGCCACTATCTTAGTTGTTGACATCTGTACTATGTGGACCCCGGAAGGTACAGAAGTTCGAGAGTCCGGCGTTCGGAAGAATTGGAGTTTGCAAGTGTAGAATCTTCGGAAGTCCCAGAGTTCTGAATCCTCGAAGAGCCGAAGTAGTGAGTCATGATGTCATCACCTAGAAGTAGCGTGGACCTCTCCTATGCCACCACGTTCCCCCACCTGGAATGTTGAAAACTATACTATGTGGGCCCTAAGGTTTCATAACATAGTTTAAGTTCGACAGGCCCACACTGGCGTTGATCACGATACATCAATATCGACGTCCAGTAGGAATTGCGGGGACCCAAATTGCACGGAAGTTAATTTCCTAGGGCATTCCCACAATCCAAACCACAATTTTATCGAGGGGTTACGTGTGAGAGTTAGAGGAATTGTGGGATGAAAGGTGGGTTACTCCAAACCACAGATGCATTCCCCCATAATTTGAAAGGCATTAAGTGATGTGACTATTCGGTATATTTGTTCAAGTATGGAAACTGTGGGTCCTAACGGACACATAGAGCCAATTGGGAAGTCTGGAGACTTGACACTCTGGAAGGATGGTTCATAAGGAATAAAAGGAAGAACCTTCTGAAGTTTTGTAACGCCAAAGTTATGTGACATAATAATGTCACCAAAGGTGACATGGAAGTGTTTGGAGATTAATGGTTCGGGGTGTTGGGGGTGTGCGAAAGTGAAATCCTCCAAATTCCTTAAGCTTTGAAGCTCTAAAGTCCCAGAGCTCAGATTCCTAAAGTTCCATAGTGGGTGTCAGTCCTTGGATGTTGGGTAGTCGTGGATTCTTGATCTACCCTACTTCACGAGTTCATCAATCCAGAACTCTAAAAGACTTGTTTTGATGTGATTTGAAAAATTCTGAAGCTAGAGACCTGAAGTCTCAAATAAGTTCCTATCGACCTAGCACTTGGCCACAGTTGTGGTCGCATGGGTTGGGTGCTAAGAGAAAAGGGCTAGTGCCCAAAAATTATTGTAGAACAGAGAAGAGCTCAAAAAGAAAAGATCTGTGGGGTTCTTGATTGATCTTGATCCACAGAAAATGGAATCTGAAAGTTTTCTTTGAACCAGATTGGTTTATGAATACTGTGTAATTTGTTAAGGATTGATGGCCTGACAAATTTCGGTTGACTGTAGATTGTCTTTGCAGAGTTAACAATTGTCAGAACCGAACCGAATTGCCGCATAGTATAGATAAATGGAGGAGGCACATAATGCTTTTAGTTCAGAGAATTAATTTAAAGGAATGGATTTCCATTTGGGAGTTGAAGTGTTACACTTTATTTTCATCACCCATATGATTGTTAATGATGTAAACCTATATGTTTCCTTCAAAGGGGTCAATGGCCTGAATTCCTGAGGAAAGAAGGGAGAAGAACTTTGCATGAGAGAAGAAGTTGTATTTTCCTTTGTAAAAACCCTATTAAGGAAGATCATCGCAGGTTGCACTATACACAGGGTGAGGCAATGCTTGATCGTCATAGTCCGCTCTACAGCTGGACTGTGACGTCGTTGCAGGCTTCACTATAGCTAAGGTGTGACGATTTTCATACGTGGGAAAAATGAGCATCTTATTGATGCTTCTAGAAGGAGAAGCTTCTGTGGTGAGTTGGCCTCTGATTGGTTTGGATCTTACTCTCTTTCTGATTTAGTGGGATCATCCTAAACTCCTCACCTTATCCTCTTCAACTTATAAACGAATATGAGCTCTCATGGAGAAAGTTATCTTTTGGAGTTGGTTTTGTAGCTTGATTGGGTCTGATTAATTTTTTTAGCTTAGAGTTTTTGGGCCCATGTTCGCTTTGAGATTTGCTTTGTCAAGATAGATTGTGAGTAGCTATCATATCTACAGTCTCATAATCCATGGAGTAGAAGTGTGTGGGAAGAAAGGAACTGTTGGAAGGAACCTGGAAACATCAAGGCATATGGTTGTATCTTTCTTCCACATTATTTAATACAGATATACTTTTCTTTCCTATATGAATATTATTTGTCCATATTGTATGATTCCTTGATCACATACATAGTTTCATATTAAATAGACTCTGTTATTCTTGTCTTTGTTTGTTTGTTTGTGTTTCTTTGCAGATAATTCTCCATAACCCTTACGACAAGCTTGGATTGCATTGACGAAGTTAGATATTCGATATTTAAAAGGTATGTCCTAGATCCATTTCTCATTTGATAATTGAAATCTAAGGAAAGAATGGTGTAATGTCTTGTTTTGTTCTAGTTTCGTAGTGAAGCTAGGGAGATTTGTTTGTGTCTGCACTTACCAATTGGTCCGATAACATGAAGGATAAAACTCCAATGGGCATGGATAAGAGATAGATAAGGAGGGAAACATGATGAAAATCATTGAAAGATTGCAAAAAGATGTCTAGACTCACCGAGAAGATAACAAAAAGCTCATGAAATCTAGGGAACAACAGGGAAAATTCAACATAAAGTTGATACAGAGCCTGGAAAGGATAGAAAATAAATTTGATAAGGAGAGTGACTCCAGTAAATCAGGAAGTCACAGGTCCCCTAATGAGAAGAGAAAATCAAGGAGTGTTGGTAGACACCATCATCACTCCCAAGGGCACTCAAAGAGGAGGGCACACAGTAGTTCAATCCCATCCCCTACCAGAAAGCATAGGAGATCTGAAGTGGATGAAATGAAGGGTGAAATGAACAAGATTAAACCTCCTACATTTGATGGAGAGCACCAGAAGGAGGAATATGTGAATACATGGCTTATTGGCATGAGGAAATATTTCCAACTACAGACTTGCTCCTCTCATGCAGAAGGAAGAATTGCAATGTATCAACTAAAAGGAAAGGCATCCATGTCGTGGGATCAACTTGTGCAGGTGCAACACATTAAATAGAAAAATGTTACTTGGAAGGAATTCAAGAAACACTTTGAAAAGAAGTACTTACCTAAGAGATATTGTGACAAAAAGATGAAAGAGTTCTTTGAACTCAAGCTAGGTAGCATGACCATTGATGAATATGAACAAAGGTTTTTGGAATTGTTGAAGTATGTCCCTTTCATCAAAGATGAGACTATCAAAATTCAAAGGTATATGAGTGGACTGTCATCTTCCATCAGTGACAAGATCCATTATGATGATCCTAAAACTATGGAAGAAAATATAAGGAGAGAAAAATGCTTATATGAGCAACAAAGAGAAAATCCCACTTTCCGGAAGGCTTGGGAGGACAAGAAGAAGTTCAAGAAAGAGCATAGGCAGAAGGAAAACAAGCGCCCCTTTTTCAGAAACAGTCCTCAAGGAAAACCATATTTTAGAGAGTAGAGAATGGTTGAGGTAGGGGGACAAAGGCCAAGGTAGACACCCATTCAATGTTGGCGCTGTCAGGGATACCACAAGTGTAAAGATTGTCCCCACAAAAATAGCAAAATGAGAGCTATTCACAATGTTTAGCAAGAAGAAACAATGGAGGACATGGGAAGTAGAATACCAAGGATCTATGCAGTCCTGGACAACAAACAAGCTGATTTTCAATCACACATGATTAAAGTTGAAGGTATGATCAATAACCATTCCTTTACTATTTTAATTGATTCAAGGGCTAGTCATAATTATAGATATCCCAAGATGGTGGAAAGTTTGCATTTTCTAAGAAACAAGCATGGAAAATCTTGGTTAGTGTAGCTGGCTAAATGAGGAAAAAGAAAATTTACTGAAATGGTTAAGTCATGTCTCATGGACATGAATGGATTGTCCACAAGGGAATATTAGAACATCTTACCTTTAGGTTCCTATGACTGTCTAATTGGTATGGACTGGTTGGACCAACACCATGCCATTTTATACTACCATAAAAATTCATTCACTTGTTTGGATGAGGAATGAAATTACAGAGCAGTCTAAGGAATTCCCAGAGTAGTTAGTATCAGATAAATCTCAGCAATGCAGCTGAAGAAGTGCTATAGGAAGGGCTGTCAAATATTTGCAGCCCATATGGATGAAGCATCTAAGGATAAAGTACCAAATATTGAGGATCATGCAATCCTAGAATATTTTGAATATGTGTTCAAGGAGGTACCAAGACTACCTCCAAAGAGAGATATTGATTTCTCCATAAATCTAATTCCTGGAGAAACTCCTGTGTCAAAAACTCCTTACAGAATGAGTACACCTAAGATGAAGGAGTTGCAAATGCATCTTGAAGAACTTCTGAAAAAGAGGTATATACGTTGTTGGGGTCTTATAATCATAGGTAACCCGATTCTTTAGCTGCTTATTTGGCATTGCCCCCGTGATGAAGACATTTGGCTTGTTGGGCTCGATTGATTCCATTTCCCCCTCCATCCATTTCGCTCGGTCCTTCATCACCATGCCTGATCCTTTGTCACCTTGTTGCGCCCTTCATTCCCTCATCCTTCACTCTTCACCCCTTCGCCATTTTCGTCCCAACATTGCAATAAACAAGATTAGGATAAAAACATTAGGTTAGTAGTTAGATCAGACTTGTTAATAATAAAATAATTATTAATTTATTTATTTATAATTAATAATTAAGTTAATTTGTTTAAGTTAATAATTAAGTTAGTTTATTAGAATAAAACATTAATTAAGAAATTACATAAAATATTAAATACAAAATATAATAAAAATGAAATAAAAAGTAAAAACAATAAAACATATAAAATACATATAAAGTAAAAAAAAACAATCAAATAATAAAACAAATAATAATAAAAAAAAATGTTAAAATAAAACATTTAACAAATATTAAAAAACATATAACAAAAAATTAAAACAAAATATACATAAAAGAAAAAACAAATTAATTAAAAAATAAAATCAAAACTATATCCTAAAGTTTCTAGCCACTACATTTTCCTTTAAGTTCGGACCCCCCCCCCCCC
>ML793399.1:632882-650278 GCA_009831015.1 Picea engelmannii
CCTCGAGATAGAAGCTTAGAGCTCCCATGCAAGGGAGGGAAAAGCTCTCCCATTTTTGCACTCTGCAAAAAGGTGATCCCTCTCTTCACACCCCATCTAACTTGGATTCCGAAAAGTGGCAAGAAAATAAGAATCTGGACAGAGTCGATAATGGGAGATCCTCCCCTAGAACAGCACCAAGAACTCCAAGACCTTAAAATATGGATGGACAGTCAAAATATCTCTACTCTTTCAGACATATCGGATTGGGAAGCAGAAAGGCCGCATCTTTGGCAAGGATGGGTAGCCCCAAACAGACCCGCCAATTTAGAAAGACAATGGACTGCTCTCAAGAAGTCATTGCAAGGGAAATCTCCCCTAAAAAAGGTAGGTAAAGACGAGTGAGGTTGGGGCAGGAAAGCTCAAGCTTATACCACAGCTGAAGGATACCACCTCCTCAATTCAGTCCCCACTGCTCTGCCAAATCCAGCCCTGTGGAAGGCAATCTGGAATTACCGCTCCATTCCAAAAGTTGACCTCTTCATATGGACTCTGGCACATAAGAGCATCCCAATAGGGGAGAACCTCAAAAGAAGGGGCTGGGAAGGGCCCTTTAGATGCCCACTTTGCTGTCAAGAGGAAGAAACAATCGATCATCTTCTCCTTAACTGAAATTACTCCAAAGAAGTCTGGAAGAAAATTACAGGTCTCCAGCTAATCACCAGACTCCCCACTGATGTAACAAGCCTTCTCCTCCAATGGGATTCCATGTGCCCCTTTGCCGGCAAAAAAAAGAACCAAACTCACTGGATATGGGGACTGTTACCAAAGCTCGCCCTCTGGAGCCTCTGGCTTGAGCGAAACCATAGAATATTCCGAGACAGTTTGTTAACTGAAGAAAGATTGTTCACCAAAATTCAAGCAATTATGGGGGAGATGGCTGCACATCTCAGCCCCACAGTCAAGCTTCAAAAGATAGATGAAGAGCAGAGGATCTGGATAGCCCAATTTAATGTCCCTGAACTAGGACGCCCACACAGAACGCACCCCAAAAATGAACCCTGGGAGATCAGGGAAAGTGGAAGCGACTTTGTTAATTGGAAATGTAAAATCAAAACTCCTATTCTTCATTTCGATGGGGCCTCGAAAGGGAACCCAGGTCCCTCTGGAGGAGGAGGAATAATTCAAGATCCCAATCAAGACAAAGTCATGAAGTATGCAATTGGGCTCGGCATAGAAACCAACAACAGGGCTGAGGAATTGGCTCTCTGGAAAGGACTGCAATTGGCTTTAAAACTCAATATCCAAGACTTAACAGTAATAGGTGATTCAAGAATTATAATACAGACCATGGTAAAGAGATCCAACTCTCAAACTTTAAAACTCCAAAGCCTCCTGGATAAGATCCGAATTATCTCAAGCAAGATGAACTCCTGTCACTTCTATCATGTTTTAAGGGACCAAAACTGCAGTGTTGATCAAGCAGCCAATCAAGGTGTGCTACTGGAGGAAGGTACTCTGTCAATTAATGGCATATTGGATAGAGTGGAGATCCCCTAATCCCACGAAGTCTTTAATCTCTCATCCAAATGCTGACTCGCACAAGTACAAAGGATCTAAGCAAATCCGGCTTGAAGACAGGGACGATTGGGTTTATTGGAAAACAGATTCAGCCAGGTACCAAGAGAAAGCGCGCCCGAGTTTGGAGGCAGACACAGGATCTGCGCGAATCATCCAGTTCCCAAAGATAATGATGAGCCAGGGCAAAAAAAAAATAAAGGGAGCTCGGGCCTCCCACAATCCGACTCAAGGAACGATCTGCAAAGACGCGCAGGCACAGAGAGAGAGCAAGAAACCAGAGCGAGCATCTCCAGGCATGCGAAGTAAAGCAATAAGGACGATGGCATCTTCCTCCAAAGAGCCAATGAGTATAGAAGAACGCTTGAAGGATATGGATAAAACCCTCGCAAATTTGCAGCAAATGCTACAGCACCAGTTAGATTTCTTGGAAAATCTGGATGTGGAAGCTGGTCGCGGGCTTGAACAACTTGAATCAAACATCACTCTGACAAAAATTGGGTTTGCTGAAGAACTGGACAAGCTTCATCAAGAATTAAAGAACCCACAACAAGAATTCGACGAAAGAATGGAGCAATTGGAGGCCAAAATGGCCCAACTGAACAGTACTTGGAACCAGGATGAAGAAAAGTAACTTCTGGGTTAAGTGTCATTGTAAAAATCTCTCAAGCAGTCTGGCATTGTATTAGCCATGGCTTTAAATAAGCAGTATAGTAAGCAAATAGGGAGCTCTGGCAGTTAGTAGGATTGTGTTTGTAATCACAGCTGTTTGTAGTAAAGGATGTTTGTAATCAGGTTAAAAGTCCCGAAGATACACTGGGCATTTTGTAAACTAAACCAGTGGCTCTGCCACACTTCTTAATATAATCTCATAACCGTTTATGTTAAAAAAAAAAAAAAACAATGCAATAGTTTTAAGCCAAATTCAATCAAGTTTACAATTCCATGCCTGCTGATATAAGACCAACTTATGGTTTAGCTCTCTTACGCTACCCAGATGCCTTTGATCCAGAAATGGCATTTCAATTGAGAGAAAGGGACACTAAACACTCAAGGATATGCATGATAGTGCAATTAGTGTGGAATCCAATTTGTTGATCAAAAGGTCAAGGTTGAAGGTAGGAGAAAGGAAGAAAATATCAAAGGAGCAATTGAAATCTTCAGAAGCTAAACTGGACATTTTGGAAAGCACCATGGAGGAAATGTTGCATAGGATTAGCATAAGAGAAAAACTTGATTTTCAAAGACATCATGTTCCATTGATCTTAGAGAAATAAAGCGTCACTGTTCCCAAACACTTTGCAGCTCACCCTTGGTATCACGGATCGGAAAATGATCATTTCATGTATTTAATTCATAACACAGTCAAAGATGAAACTCCATCTCAACTTGCAGAGGAAAAACCAGTTGATATGATGTGCATGTTCGATGACATTTCCTACCTGGATAATATACCCAAGTATGATGAGTATTATGATGATTATGTGGCTGAAATAGATTTTGACTGTTCAAAGCAATCAACAGCATGTTGTTGGCAGGAAGAAGATCAATTACAACTCAAATATGACAATCAGCCTATGCATATTGATTATGACAACAAGGAGGCAAAAGCAGCAAATTTCAGAGTAAGTGAAAGATATATGCCTTTATGTTTCTCTTCATTTCAAATTTTGAGAGAAAAGTATACTCAATTTGTTGACATTAAAAATGAAGAATGTTCTGATCACTCAGTTGAAGATGTCATTGAGGATATGGAAGTTGTTCTAGACCCAGAATTGCAGCCCTTGAGCTACATTGATTTACAATTTCCATATGAAAGCTTAGAGCCCGAGACAGAGTATGAGTTAACCCAAAATAACTTTGTACCATTAATCTTTAATTCATTTCAATTTTTGAAGAAAAGTTTCAATCATTTCATGGATGATAAGCACACAGAAGATCGGGAATTTTCATTGGAACCAATGCAACAAACATCTGAGTTCCTACAAGATCCAGTAGTTGATTTCTTGGACGAATTGTGTTGTTAAATTCATGGTTCATTGGTCAGCTATGAACTTAAAAGAGGTTATGATAAGACATGATTAGGAAGTCTCTTTCATGGTCTGCTTCAACAGGAGTCTCATTTCAAAGTTTAGCAGAAAATTTGCAGCCATATCAGAAATTGCATGGGGATGCAAATAACATAGATACAGTGTCAGATCATGTTGTTGACTTGGCTATATTTAAAAATCAAGGAACATGTCATTTTTACCTTGATCCTATAGTTACCTATATGGAGAATTTTTTCACTGCAGAGCCCCAATCTCTTTCTGGCATTACTTTTGTTCTTCAGAATTGCCAAGGTCTCTGTTGTAAAGATCATACTCGAAATCAATCATTAACGCCTTTGCAAGATCTAGTTCTGATGCTTATTAAAAACAGTGAAAAACCAAAGCTATTGGATCAACTGTTGGATTGGACTCATTGGCATTTTTCCATTACCTAATTGAGAAGTGATTACAATAGATTAGGATAGGAGAGTGTGAATAAGTCGGCATTCTAAGCATCTATTTTTCAGCAGTGTTCATTTTGATTTGGTTTCACTTGAAAGATCAAAATAGGTACATGTTGCAAAATAAGATTTTGGGATCAGCCCAATGAATAAAGCATCGGTCTGCATGTTCATAGTTTAGTGGTTCTTGACACCTCCTAAAAGAGTTGCCATCCCCAGGTGGAGCCTATGTCGGGGTCCTATAATCATAGGTAACCTGATTCTTCAGTTACTTATTTGGTGTTGCCCATGTGATGAAGACATATGGCTTGCTGGGCTCGGTTGATTCCATTTCCCCCTCCATCCATTTTGTTTGATCCTTCATCACCGTGCCCAATCCTTCGTCACCTTGCTGCGCCCTTCATTCCCTCATCCTTCACTCTTCACCCCTTCACCATTTTCGTCCCTACATTGCAATAAACAAGCTTAGGATAAAAACATTAGGTTAGTAGTTAGATCAGACTTGTTAATAATAAATTAATCATTTTTCTCGATCCTTCATCACCGTCCTTGATCCTTCATCACCTTATTGTGCCCTTCATTACCTCATCCTTCACTCTTCACCCCTTCGCCATTTTCGTCCCTACATTGCAATAAACAAGCTTAGTATAAAAACATTAGGTTAGTAGTTAGATCAGACTTGTTAATAATAAATTAATTATTAATTAATTAATAATTAAGTTAATTTTTTTAAGTTAATAATTAGGTTAGTTTATTAGAATAAAACTTTAATTAAGAAATTACATAAAATATTACAAAATATAATAAAATTGAATAAAAATAAAAAACAATAAAACAAATAAAATACATATAAATTAAAAAAACAATCAAATAATAAAACAAATGTTAAAATAAAACATTTAACAAATAAAAAAAAATATAACAAAAAATTAAAACAAAATATAAATAAAAGCGAAAACAAATTAATTAAAAAATAAAATCAAAACTATATACTAAAGTTTCTACCCACTACACTTTCCTTTAAGCTCGGACCCCCCCCCCCACGTCACATCACCTCAAGGGGGTCAGAGCAAGTGGTATTGGGAGGGACAAGTGTCACCTCATGGTGAAATCGGACCCCCCCCTCCCAATACCACTTACCACCTCAGGGGGGTCCAAGCAAACTGCTTTCCCCTGCAAAACCGCCCTCCCCCAAATTCACAAAACCACCGTTTTCACCAGTTTGGCCAGTTTGTTTCCGAAGGTGATTCCGGGAAAATAGAGATGAATTTTCAAAATCTGAGAGAGGTTTTTGTTCAGCACAGTAAATAACACAAACCTCTCCCATAATTTACACAGGTGCCATGATAAGGGAGAATCGAAGCCATCTTCGAGCCCTGCTTTTCAGTTTTTTGTATTTCCTTTTTCAGTCCTGATTTTGCGGGAGCTGTTTTGGCAAACTGGAAATGAATTTATAAAAACCGAAGGAGGTTTTTGTTCAGAACAATTTTATATATAAAAACCTCCCCCATATTGTATTGTACATAGATATCTCAGAGCGGGACAGTTGAAGAGATCACCGGACCATATTATTCAAAATTTCGGGAGACAAAAAGTCAAAGGACAGATTGTAAAAATTAGGTGATTGTACGCAGAATTTGTGGAGATGATTTCAATCCCATTACAAATGTCTATGGCATGAAAACAACGCAACATAATTCAAGGACAAATCACAAAAAAATCCACTCAATTAGCACCAGAAATTCGATCAGATTCACAAAATCCTTATAATTTGTAATCCGAGATTCAGTTAGATTAGAATGAATCCTTCTCATTTATGACAGGAATTTTTAAATAAGTTATAAGTAGTTATGATTTCGAAGGATGAAGGGTTGGTTCCAGTTAGCAAATACTGGATTCTGTTGGGAGATATGATCAAATTTTCCCACAGGAACTCTTGATCAAATCACAGTAATACAGGGCATTGTTACAAGATTCTTGTGTTGATTTCATTGGTGAAGTTTTTCCCTAATATTTTGTCTCTTCTTGTTAATCATTTTGGTTTCTACATTCTGAATTATCCCAAGAAGATATAGGACAAAATTTGTTTGAATATACACTCTGCCACTAAATTTGGTAATTTCTATGCTTTCTATTGAAGATCAAAGGAATAATTCTTCATTGCTCTGTTTTTTATTGGATCTCTAAACCCATTCGTCCCCTCCATGCATCAAATTTTTAAAGATCCATTGAATTTTCCTATCCTTCCCTACAACATTGGCTTGTTAAACCTTCCTTTATTAAATTAAGTTGTGACTCCATTGCCCAATGGCCCATTTTCTCCTACTCCAACAAAACCATTTAAAAAACCAAATACCAATCTATCATAACTAGCGTAAGATCCATACTCAAATAAATCTAAATCTGATAGAGATATCCCTCTCTAAGTTTAGGAGGGATAAATCCTAGAATCAAAGTGGTTTGATGTTACCTTAGTGATTCCCTCCATAGCCTTGGGGAAATTACAGAGTGCTAACATACATCAAAGTGTGTCACCTTGGGGTGCCCCGATCTTGTTCGTGAAGACAAAATATGGGACATTGATATTGTGCATCAATTTCAAACAGTTGAATAAATTTACTATAAAGAACAAGTATCCTTTGCCAAGGATCGATGATCTCTTTGATCAGTTGAAGGATGCCAATATATTTTCAAAAATATATCTCAGGTCAGGGTACCATCAGGTAAGGATAAAGGATGAAGATATCAACAAGAACACCTTCAGAACAAGGTATGGTCATTATCAATTCACAGTGGTTACATTTGGGTTATCAAATGCATCCATTGTTTTCATGTGCCTAATGAATGGTGTATTCAGAAAATATCTAGACAAGTTTGTCATAGTCTTTTTGGATGGCATCCTAGTTTATTCCAAGTCAGAGGAAGAGAATGAACATCATCTGAGGATGGTGTTGCAGGTGCTAAGAGAGCACCAGTTGTATGACAAATTGATCAAGTGCTCATTTTATCTAAAGCAGATCCATTATTTGGGACACATAATTTCAAAGGATGGGATAGTCGTGGATCCTAAAAAGATAGAAGCCATTAGGGAATGGTCAGCACCTAAGAATGTGATAGAGTCAAATCCTTTATGGGTCTAGCTCGCTATTACAGGATATTCATTGTAGGGTTTTTGAAAATTGCTCACCCAATCACTTCATTACAAAGAAAGGGGTGAAATTTCATTGGATAGAAGAATGTGAAAAGAGCTTCAAGGAATTGAAGAAACTATTAACCAGTGCTCCCAATCTGAAAATTGTAGATCCGAATGAGGATTTTGTGGTTTGCACAGATGCATGTAAGGAAGGACTGGGAGGATTCCTAAGCCAGAATGGATTTTTAATATGTTATGAGTCCAGAAAATTAAAAGAGAATGAAAGGCTCTATGCCACTCATGATTTGGAGTTGAAAGCCATTGTACACGCCCTGAAGAAATGGAGGCACTACCTCATGGGAAGGAGGTTTGAACTAATGATAGACCATAATGGTCTGATGTATTTGTTTGATCATCCAACCTTGAAAGCTAGGAAAAGTAGATGGTTATAATTCCTTTGTGAGTATGACTTTGATATCAAGCATATCAAAGGAAAGGAGAACAAAGTGGTTGATGCACTCAGCAGGACAGTGCATGAACTACATGCTACAACCATCAGCATGAATCAGACGGATCTTCAAGGCAGAATCTATGAGGTTGCAAATTCATATTTTTAGTACATGGAATTAGTAACAAAATTGCAGCAAGGTAAAATGTAGCAGAAGGTTGAAGATTATGAATTGGGAATTGATGGAATCCTTCGGTATAGAAACAAATTCTATGTACGCAATTCTCCAGAATTGAGGAGAGTGATTTTAAAAGAGATGCACAATGTGCCTTATGGAGGACACCCAGGATATCAGAAAATAGTTTCAACAGTCAAGAGCCAATATTATTGGTCAAGCATGAAGCAGGAGATTGTTGAATACATAGCTAAATGCTTAGAATGTCAGAAGGTCAAAGCTAAACATAGGAACCCAACTGGGTTGCTACAACCATTGCCCATTCCTAAGTGGAAGTGGGAAGTGGTGACAATGGATTTCATCACAGGATTTCCAGAACCGGCAAGGAGCATGATTCCATCACGGTGGTGGTGGATAAGCTTACGAAAGCTGCCCATTTTATTCCATTGAAAACCACTCACAAGGAAACTAATGTTGTTGATATATATATGAAGGAAGTATCACGATTTCACGGTATTCCCAAGACAATTGTGTCTAAAAGAGATTCGAAATTTGCCTCAAAGTTTTGGAAGGGGTTATTCAAAGGGTTCAAAACAAATATGAACTTACACACGGCCTATAATCCTGAGTCTGATGGGAAAAAAGAAAGGGTGAACCAAGTGATAGAGGACATGTTAAGGATGTATGTGATGGACAAACCATCTAAATGGGAAGAATGTCTACACTTGGTATAATTTGCTTACAACAATGGGTATCAAGCATCACTGAAGATGAGCTCATTTGCAGCACTTTATGGCAGAAAGTGCAACACCCCAGTAAGTTGGGATAACCCAGCTGATAGGGAAGTGGTTGGGCTAGAGTTGCTCAAGGAAATGGAAGAGAAAATGATGAAGATTAAGAAGAATTTGAAGGTTTCCCAAAACAGGAAGAAAAGTTACGCTGATAAGAACAAAAACAACAGGGAGTTTAAAGCAGGTGATCATGTTTTCTTGAAAGTAAAAGCCAACATAAGTTCCCTGAAGTTGGGAAACTATTCCAAGTTGGCAGACAGATATTGTGGACCATTCAAAATCCTAGAAAGGATTGGACCAGTTGCTTATATGCTTGCATTGTCTGCATCCATGTCTGTTCATAATTTATTTCATGTTTCATTGCTCAATAAGTATGTCCCTGATCCTAATCATGTGATTGATTGGAATGTGATTCAGGTGGAGCAAGAGGGCACCTTGCAAGTGCATCCAGTGCGCATATTGGACAGGAAGAGCAAGTAGCTCCAGAATCAATCCATAAGGCTTGTAAAGGTCCAATGGACCTAGTACGGTCCCGAGGATGCGACATGGGAGCACGAGGATGCTATGTGGTCAGAGTACCCACATCTTTTTGAAGATTTTGAAAATCTTTTTTATATTATGTAAATGAGTTGCACTAAGGACAGTGCAAAAATAAGGGGAGGAGACTGTAATACCCCAGGATGAGCCCCTATGAAATGTACTGATGTTTGTAGGCTGGTGAGCCGAGTGTTGATAAGATGGTAGGCTTATGTGTTATAGGTCGAAGATCCTAGATGCTAAGGTCAATAAGCATGATTTTTGTAATATAATTATGCAGATCATTAATAAAAATTATACATCGTTGTGTGTAGACCGACCACGAAGAAAAAGTGATGGGGGACGAAGCTCCACCAGGTAGGGAAAGGGATGGGACTGAGAGGATAGGAAAGAGGGGCTAACCTAGGGGGCTTAACCCAAGGGAATATTATAATATATTCCTGAAAAATGAAAATATTAAAGTGGGGGGGAAATAAACCCAATTATCCTAAGTTTCTGGGAAAGGGAACGAATGTTAAATGGAGTGCATGCAATTCCAGGAAGACAGGTGTCAACCTGGGTGCATGCAGTTAAAGCTGGAGAGTCGACTCATTGGGAAGGTTCACTTCCCATTCTTCGATCCTTCGCCTAACCTATCAGGCCTCCATCTTCGACCTCTGCATCTTTCACGCACCTATGAAACCAGTAACTGGGGAAGTCAACCTATGTTTTCCTGTGAAATCCAACATATTTTCACTTGCCAAAACCAAGTCATACCTTACCAAATTGTGGTTGCTTACATTCCCTGAGTTGTATTGAACCTTTTTTGTTGTCCTCACCTTGTTGGAACTGAGTCAAAGTTGGTGGAAGAAGCGGGTTGTTAGGCTCATGGTTAAAGAGGCAGGTTGTTAGGCCTATGACAAACTCCCTCTAGGTGAGAGAGTTTGTTGGGAAGTGATTTTATCCTAGAGAGAGTCCAACACTAGCTACGGGGCTTTGATAATTCCTGGTCCAACCTATTGTCGAGAACCTGCAAGGGGAAGTGGAGCAGTTAATGGACTGTGGAATAGTGAAGGTGCATATTCCTGGGGTGGAACATGCATGTGGGGAATGAGAGTCCGTGATTAGTGGGCGTAAGAAGGATCTTGGAGAGAATCCTTCCAGTTGTACTATGTAGTCTCCTGTAACCTCAACCTAGTCTAGGATTCCCTTGCCCTGGGTGGAGCTTAGTCCGAGCTTGGGGGTGACCCACTGCTGAGCATGATGAGCAGCATGGTATAAGGTTGGGAGGTTCATGGAAGGTCTTCACGCAGTTGTTGGAACTCAAATAAAACAAAAGTATTCATTCCCTAGTCATTCACATGCTATGTATTTATATATGTTGTTACATCTATGGTTTTGTCTGAATTACTGCATGTATACTTTTACTGTTATTTCTGCATGAGTCTATGCATTAGAAAAATATGTTGTTGTCTATGGTTTTATTTATAGGAAGATGATAATTTTTATTTCTATGAGGTAGCATGTCCTAGCCTGGGTGGCCAGGGATGTTAAAACAAATTGGTATTAGAGCGAAGAGAGACATCCTATAGTGATGTTGCTCGTCCTGTCGGTCGTTGGGTATGCGACAAATTGGTATCAGAGCAGGAAAGGAAAAGTTAAGGTTGCTTCGGTAGCATTACCCGACAAGGGTCGATGGTCGGGGATGTTACACATGCTAACTAATTATTAACCAACTAAGAGGGGTTAGGATCGAATCCTAACAAAGGATACAAGACAAGTGTTCCATGAAAGGTCTACATAAGATGTGTCATTGAAATGTCTATGTAAAATATGTTTGATGAAAACCCTAATCTTCACAAACTTGTGGGGGTGGTCTTTGGTGCAATTAAGTGTTTGACAAAATGCTTGCAAGACAAATGTTTAATGTAATGCCTAATATCAATCATCATGTTGGGCTTGTTAGGATATTTATACTCTTAGGAGTTAGTAAGATCTACTTGGTCTATTGTGTCGTTAGGTAAAAGTGTGTTTTCTAGTGTGTTTATTTAGTATGCATTAGTATGCATTTGTAGTTAGGAAATTCGAAGGTCACGATATGTTCCTGACATAGAGTGATCCGACAGTTCATACTCTCCTCGATCTTAATGACCATTGATCCATGGCTTAACACCCGATTGGTCCATGATATCTATTTAAAGAGAATGGAGGGTCATTTGCCAATGATCGATTGTGAGAAACTCTCTTGTAAAATCTCTCTATAATCTTTTTCTTTGCATTAATAAACTATTCCATTCAAGTGAAGGTAAAATCATCAAGTTTTCACCTCACCAAGTTGTAATCAAGGATCTAAAAGATCCTAAGCATGTTCTTGCAACTGGAATCGTTGATGATATTACCATATTGTACAAGTTTGACAAATTTGGGTCATCAGTTTTTGTTGCTCATAGCGATGACTTGAGAAAAATTTGGCATGAGCGGTTTGGTCATCTAAACTATCACTCATTACAACAACTATGTAATCAACAGATGGTGACTGGTCTTCCTCTTGTTTCATGCAGAGATGGTTTTTGTGTTGGTTGTGTTCTCGACAAACATCATCGAGATAATTTTGACAAATGTGCCTCTTGGCATGCCTTGGGTCCTTTGCAGCTTGTTCACAATGATTTGTGTGGTCCACTTTCTTCTCCTTTTTTTGGGTGCAAGTATTTATTAACTTTCATTGATGACTTTTCCAGACGTACTTGGGTTTACTTCTTAAAACTCAAGAGTGAAGTTTTTGACAAGTTTTTGGCCTACAAGGCCCTTGTAGAAAATAAATCTAGACATCAAATTCAAAGGTTAAGAACAGATAATAGAGGCAAATATGTGAACAATAATTTTACAAACTACTGCACTACACAGGGAAACCAAATGCAACACAATGTTCCATATACACCACAACAAAATGGTGTTGCTGAGAGAAAAACCGCACATTAAAAGAAATGGCTAATTGTATGATCCAATCTAAGGGATTAAGTTTAAAGTATTGGGCGGAAGCCATCAACTATGCAAATTACATAGTAAATCACACTCCCACAAAGGCTCTTAAAAATATAACACTGGAAGAAGCTTGTACTAAAATTAAACCAGATGTAAGTCACTTCCATGTATTTGGCAGTATAGCATGGGCTCACATTCCTGATGAGAAAAGGAAAGCATTGCAGCCTAGAAGTGAGAAGTGTATATTTGTTGGTTATTCTGAAGATGTCAAAGGTTACAGACTTCTTCAATCACATTGTCATGAAATTATTATTAGAAGATATGTTAAATTTGATGAAAATCTCTTAGCCTGTGAGCCTAATTTGACGATTGTGCCTTCTTCGGCCTGCAAGCCATCTTCGGCGTTTGTGCCTTCTTATGATCTGGTTTCTTCTTCATATGGTGACAGTGAGGATGAAAATCCACCTCTGCCTACTCACCGTCCTCCAGATGAGTCCTTTGAACCTGAACCAGCACCAGCTCCATCGCTTCCTAGATGGGTCCATTCAACACGAGAAGAAGCTCGTGATATTGTCGGTGATCCTTCAGATCAACGTCGGACACGTTCACAGTTCCAGCGAGCCTCTTCTCTTTTGGCTCAAGTTTCAAAAACTCATGATCCAGAGACATTTGCAGAAGCTTCAGGTCATCCATATTGGGATACAACAATGAATGAAGAGTATTGTTCTTTAATGTCAAACGATACTTGGGATCTTGTACCTCTTCCAAAAGGAAGAAAAATTGTTCGATGCAAATGGGTCTACAGAACTAAGTATGCATCAGATGGAAGTGTTGAAAGACACAAGGATCGGTTAGTTGCCAAAGGATTTTCCCAAGTTGAAGGAATTGACTATAATGAAACCTTTGCCCCTATAGAAAAAATGAATTCCATCTGCCTTGTTCTTTCCCTTGCTGCCTCACATAAATGCGAGGTCCATCAGATGGATGTTAAATCCGCCTTTTGACACAGAGATTTTCAAGAAGAAATATACATGGAACAACCTCATGGCTATGTCCAGAATGACTGTAGCCTTGTTTGTCACCTCAAGAAATATCTTTATGGTCTCAAGCAAGATCCCTGAGCTTGGTATGCCAAAATGGATAGCTTTCTTATTGCCACTGGATTCTCTAGATTCCATTCTGATCCTAATGTCTATACCAAGAAAGTAGGAATCCATCTCATAATCCTTGTCCTTTATGTTAATGACCTTATCCTTACTGGTAGTGACTCAAAAATTTAAAACCATGTGAAAACCAACCTTAAGAAGAAATTTGAAATGACAGACTTAGGCTTTTTGCACTATTTCATTGGCCTCCAAGTTTTGCAAACCAATGAAGGATTTTTTCTTTCCCAGTCTAAGTATGCTTGTGACCTTCTTCGTTTCTTTCACATGGACGATTGTAAACCAACCCCTTCTCCCTTCCAGTCTGGAGTCAAGCTTTCTGCCACCTGTACTTCTATTGAAGTTGATGCCACCCTGTACCGTCAGTTAGTTGGTAGCCTCTTATACTAGACTCATACCGTCCTGATCTTTCCTTTGTTGTTGGTCTTGTTGCCTGATATATGAAAACACCCCATGAAAGCCATTGGAAAGCAACTAAAAGGATACTTCGCTATGTTCATGGTACAGTTCAGTTTGGGATACATTACAGTTCAGGGGGGACTCCTTTATTGGTTGGTTTCACTGATTCAGATTGGGCCGGCGACCCTGATGATCGAAAATCTACTGCAGGTTATGTTTTCAGCCTTGGTTCAGGACCTATCAATTGGGCCTGTAAGAAACAACAGGCTATTGCACTTTCTTCAGCAAAAGAAGAGTACCGAGCAGCGGTAAATGCAAGTCAGGAATGCCTGTGGCTTCGACAGATCCATTCAAAGTTTGGATTCCAGCACCAGCATCCAACCAGCCTTTGGTGTGAAAATCGGAGTGCTATCAAGCTCGCCAAAGACCTTGTTCAACATCAGTGTTGCAAACACATCGAGCTACACATGCACTTCATCAGAAAGCTCATTCATGATCAAGTTATTGAAGTGGTCTTTTTCCCTACAGAATATCAAGTTGCAAACATTTTCACAAAGTCTCTTACAGAAGCGAAGTTTTCCAAACTTCGATCTATATTAGGAGTTCAGGAAGTTGTCATTAAGGAGGGATAGGCTCTAATTCTTCCTTCCTTCTCCTATTGTGTCACTATTGTAAATCCTTCAATCCTATCCCAAGTTTTTCTTAAGGGGGGATGTTAGGATATTTAGACACTTAGGAGTTAGTAAGATCTACTTGGTCTATTGTGTCATTAGGTAAAAGTGTGTTTTATAGTGTGTTTCTTTAGTATGCATTAGTATGCATTTGTAGTTAGGAAATTCGACGGTCACGATATGTTCCCGACATAGAGTGATCCAATTAAAATAAACTATAAATAATATTGTTATTAAGATTACCTCTAATATAATTAAAATCAGACCTTTAATTAACCTAAAATACTAGCTATAAACATTATTATAATACTAATTAAATTATAAAATTAAAAATTAAAAATAAACTTGTTTCTAACTAATTAATATGAAAATCATTTAATAAACCCTAAGATTTTCACTGAGCCGACTCTCTAGGTTTCCTACACTCAACCAAATAGTATTAATCTAGGTTCCTCTCTTGCATTTTCCCTCAGGCTATTATGTCCTGAAGATGGATCCTGTTGTGGATCTGAAATGTCGACAAATAAAAGACAATACTGTGGTTCTTCCGATTAATTCTGAACATAACCCTCACCACAGAAACCTTAACCATCAGGTTCATACTCTCCTCGATCTTAACAGCCATTGATCTGTGTCTTAACACCCGATTGGTCCATGATCTCTATTTAAAGAGCATGGAGGGTCATGTGCCGATGATCGATTGTGAGAAACTCTCTTGTAAAATCTCTCTGTAATCTGTTTCTTTGCATTAATAAACTTCTCCAAGTGGTCGCGTTGGTTGGGGCCGTGGATGTTTCCCCATAGGGGTTTTACCACGTGAAAACATCGGTGTGTTGATCTTTGATCTGGTTATGTGAGTGGTTACTGAAGGTGTTCGTCCTCTAATGGAATACCTGTGTTGTCGAACATGGTTGACCTTAAATAGAGATTGTTATGATATCATTGCAAGTTTTCAAATCATGGTCAAGTCCCTTATAGGGAAAAACTTAATCTTCTAGGTTCCCTAATCTATTTATCTAGTAGATATAAGACACAAATTAGTGCTCATGTAGGAGATCTTGGTGGATGAGAAACAACTTATTTCTAAAGGTAGACAACTTGTTGACAATTATTTGTTGTTTGTCTATATAACTAGAAAATATATAAATCTCACTTTGGTTCTCCGCTTGCGTCAAGGAGTGGTGGGCAATAGAGGACCTTCATCGTCAAATCTATTTCTTTTAAGTATGTGGATTAGAACAACCCATCTAATTTAGCTACTCTGAACCCTCCTATGTCTAGTGCATAATGGGGAGAAATTTGAAGAGTTGACAAAAATGGAGGTCTCTGAGCTAGTTATTAAAAACTTTCTTTCATTTTACAATTTGTCTTTAACAATATGTCGATTTAGTGGTTTCTGGCCTTCTACTTTATATTTGTATCAATGAATTTGTTCAACTTAGAAAAAACATTATGAGGTTTATTTATACTCTATGGGTTTTTTATTGTTTAGTTTTCAAATCCTATTGATTATCAAAAAAAATTAGAGGGGTGGGGGTGGTTTTGGGGCAATAAAGTCTTTTTATTACCTCATGGTTCCTTGCTTTTGATCCTACCACTATGTCTATAACAAAAAAAACTAGCTTGGGTTTGGCCTCCATATCTACTACGTATTAATTTTTTACATTTATTAGTTTTTAAAAATATCAACAATACTTTGGGTAGTTACAACTATTCTAAGTGGAGAGTTATGCAAGGAAAACTATGGACAAGGGGAGCAGGTACATGGGAAGGAAGCTTCGAGCAAGTAGGTAAGAGGTCGATAAAAGGAGTGAAACATGGTTGCTAAAAGGATGAGTGGAGGAAGTAGGGTAAAAGGGTATTTAGGAGAGTTCAAAGATCAATGGAGAGAGTAAGGTGAAAATCATGCTTATTTGTGGATTTTAATATTTTTTCTTAATTAAAACTTAAAAAATTAAATAAAATCAATTTCTCTTCATTAAAACTACAAAATCATAAATCAAATCCCATTGATTAGTAAAATAAAAACATAATAATAATATATTGAGGAGTCAGGTCAATGCAACTCGTGAACTCTTTCGGCATGGGGGAAGAAACTTCTTAACAATAGTTAAAGTAGATGAAGAGTCAACACGAAAAACTATTCACTCTTTTCAATACACGAACCTTGTTAACCCTTGACCGTGAATAGTTGACGTTACCACTTTATGACATACAATTCAAATGGGACAATTACCCTGGTCCTACACTACCTACCTATGGAAAATAACTGAGAAGAAATATGCCAACAATTCAAAACATATTGAATCAAATATGCCAATAATTGAGAGGAAATATGCCGACAATTAATAATTTTTCTTAATTAAAAATGTAATTAAAAACAATTTCTTTTAATTAAAACTTTAAAATCATAAATCAATCAAATCCATAGATTATTGATTAGTAAAATAAAATGATAATAATAATAATAATATATTGAAGAATCAGTCAATGCAGTTTTTTGGTATGGGGAAGAAACTTGTTAATAATAATTAAAGTAGATGAAGAGTCAACATGAAAAACTATTCACTCTTTTGAATACACGAACCTCCCTTGAAACCTTCGTGCAAACCTACCTTCATCTTTGAATTGGAATGCTCGATACTCAAAATGACCTACCTCCATCTTTGTAATACTGGAAGATATTACATGGAAAATATATATCATTCTAACTAATTATTAACCAACTAAGAGGGGTTAGGATCAAATCCTAACAAAGGATACAAGACAAGTGTTCCATGAAAGGTCTACATAAGATGTGTTCATTGAAATGCCTACATAAAATATGTTTGATGAAATCCCTAATCTTCATAAACTTGTGGGGGTGGTCTTTGGTGCAATTAAGTGTTTGACGAAATGCTTGCAAGACAAATGTTTGATGCAACGCCTAATATCAATCATCATGTTGGGCTGACCTTAAATAGAGATTGTTATGATATCATTACAAGTTTTCAAATCATGGTCAAGTCCCTTATAGGAAAAAACATAATCTTCTAGGTTCCCTAATCTATTTATCTGGTAGATATAAGAC
>ML793399.1:654320-665019 GCA_009831015.1 Picea engelmannii
CATTGCAAGTTTTCAAATCATGGTCAAGTCCCTTATAGGGAAAAACTTAATGTTCTAGGTTCCCTAATCTATTTATCTGGTAGATATAAGACACAAATTGGCGCTCATGTAGGAGATCTTGGTGGACGAGAAACAACTTATTTCTGAAGGTAGACAACTTGTTGACAATTATTTGTTGTTTGTCTATATAACTAGAAAATATATAAATCTCACTTTGGTTCTCCGCTTGCGTCAATGAGTGGTGGGAAATAAAGGACCTTTATCCTCAAATCTATTTCTTTTAAGTATGTGGATTAGAACAACCCATCTAATTTATCTACTCTGAACCCTCCTATGTCTAGTGCATAATGGAGAGAAATTTGAAGAGGTGACAAAGATGGAGGTCTCTGAGCTAGCTGTTAAAAACTTTCTTTCATTTTACAAATTGTCTTTAGTAATATGTCGATTCAATGGTTTCCGACCTTCTACTTTATATTTGTACCAATGAATTTGTTCAACTTGGAAAAATCATTATGAGGTTTATTTATGCTCTATGTGTTTTTTATTGTTTAGTTTTCAAATCCTATTGATTATCAACAAAATTTAGAGGGGTGGGGTGGTTTGGGGCAAATAAAGTCTTTTTATTACCTCATGGTTCCTCGCTTTTGATCCTACCACTATGTCTATAACAAAAAAAAGCTAGCTTGGGTTTGGCCTCCATATCTACTACCTATTCATGTTTGACATTTATTAGTTTTTAAAAATATCGACAATACTTTGGGTAGTTACAACTATTCTAAGTGGAGAGTTATGTGAGGAAAACTATGGACAAGGGGAGCAGGTACATGGGAAGGAAGCTTCGAGCAAGTAGGTAAGAGGTCGATAAAAGGAGTGAAACATGGTTGCTAAGAGGATGAGTGGAGGAAGTAGGGTAAAAGGGTATTTAGGAGAGTACAAAGATCAATGGAGAGAGTAAGGTGAAAATCATGCTTATTATTAAATGGATTTTAATATTTTTTCTTAATTAAAACTTAAAAAAATAAATAAAATCAATTTCTCTTCATTAAAACTACAAAATCATAAATCAAATCCCATTGATTAGTAAAATAAAAAGATAATAATAATATATTGAGGAGTCAGGGCAATGCAGCTCGTGAACTCTTTCGGCGTGGGGGAAGAAACTTCTTAACAATAGTTAAAGTAGATGAAAAGTCAACACGAAAAACTATTCACTCTTTTGAATACACGAACCTTGTTAACCCTTGACCTTGAATAGTTGAGTTTACCACTTTATGACATACAATTCAAATGGGACATTACCCTGGTCCTACACTACCTACCTAGGGCAAATAATTGAGAGGAAATATGCCAACAATTCAAAACATATTGAATCAAATGTGCTGTCTCCGACCAATTCATTTATTTATTTATTTAAGTTTATTTCTTTTAAATTAGTAGAGTTATGTGATGCAGTAAATTCACTTATTTTAAAATTTATTTCTTTTAAATTAGTGGTGGTAATGGTTTTAATAAATTTGTGAATGTGAAAAATATATTAGTATAATCCTAATAAAATGACAAAATGACGTGTTAAGTTATTATTATTACTTTGATTGATGGATTTGAAGAGTGTTGATGTAAAAAGAACAAAGTAAATAAAATATGTATATACTAAAGTTAATGTGTAGAGTTTCTTGAAAGTCGTTGATATCATAGTGTGATCGAGTGAAATTTGTGTGGTTGAGTTTCTACCACGTCGTTGATATCACCATGCGTTGAAGGGTAGGTTGAGAAAAATTGTCTGTTCATAATCTATATGTAATGTCGTTCTAGAACACCAAGAAAAATATGTTATATCGTTCTGATGAACACAAAGAAAAATACATGGATTCTTGCAAAAGAAATTGTCTCTCTCCAGTTTTTGTATTTTTATTACTTTTGGGGAAAATAAAGTATTTTTATTACCTCATGGTTTCTTGTTTTTTATCCTACCATTATGTCTATAACAAAAAGGCTATCTTGGGTTTGGATTCCATATTTACCTGTTCATTTTTTGCAATTATTAGTTTTTAAAGATATCGACAATATTATGGGTAATTACAACTATTCTAAGTTTTAGCCAATTTCAAAGGATGGGGGCAACCAAAGGAAGAAAAAGTAATATAAGAGATATTTCTAAAGCACCAAAGAGCGAAAAGGGTTCAACCAAATCAAAGCATGGACAACAAACTAAGACAAAAATAGGTTGACCAAAAATTTGACTAACATGGAGTGGGGTTGTGCCACTTTAGACAACAATCAATGGTGAGGGAGGGTGAAAGAGGGGAGAAGGGCATTAAAGGAAGCAAGGGAGGGGGGTTTTCATGTTGATGGGGAAGTGGGTAGTGAGGAGTGTGGTGGGATGTTGGTCATGTGGAAGGAAACCAGGAGGGAGGGAATGCCTTCCCAAAGGTGGAGAGTTGTGGGAGGAGAACTATGGACAAAGGGAACAGGTATATGGGAAGGAAGTTTCGACCAAGTAGGTGGGAGGTTGATAAAATGAGTGAAACATGGTTGTTGAGAGAATGAGTAGAGGAAGTGAGCTTAAAGAGTATTTAGGGGAATACAAAAAATTATGAATAAGGAAATAAGACCAATGAAAAGAATAAAATAGAGCTCATACTTATCATTAAATAGGTTTTAATCATTTTTCTTAATTAAATCTTTTAAAATATAAATAAAATCAATTTTTTTTAATCAAATCATAAATCAAATTCCATTAATTAATTAATTATTAATTAATAAAATAAAATAATAATAATAATAATAATAATATATTGAAAAGTCAAACAAAACTTTCAACATAGGAAAAAACATGCATCTTAACAATAGTTAAAGTAAGATGAAAACTCAACACTAAAAACTATTCACTCTTTTGAATACACGAACCTCCCTTGAAAGCTTCGTGAAAACCTACCTCCATCTTTGAACTCGAATGCTCGATTCTCAAACCTTGACCTTGTTAAACGTTTAACACTTGACCGTGAATAGTTGACGTTACCACTTTATGACATACAGTTGAGTTTACCACTTTATGACATACAATTCAAATGGGACAATTACTCTGGTCCTACACTACCTACCTATGGAAAATAACTGAGAGGAAATATGCCAACAATTCAAAACATATTGAATCAAATATGCCAATAATAATTGAGAGGAAATATGCCGACAATTAATAATTTTTCTTAATTAAAAAAAAAATCTTTTAATTAAAACTTTAAAATCATAAATCAATCAAATCCATAGATTATTGATTAGTAAAATAAAATGATAATAATAATAATAATATATTGAAGAATCAGTCAATGCAGTTTTTTGGTATGGGGAAGAAACTTGTTAATAATAATTAAAGTAGATGAAGAGTCAACATGAACAACTATTTACTCTTTTGAATACATGAATCTCCCTTGAAACCTTCGTGCAAATCTACCTTCATCTTTGAATTGGAATGCTCGATACTTAAAATGACCTACTTCCATCTTTGTAATATTGGAAGATATTACATGGAAAATATATATCATTCTAACTAATTATTAACCAACTAAGAGAGGTTAGGATCGAATCCTAACAAAGGATACAAGACAAGTGTTCCATGAAAGGTCTACATAAGATGTGTTCATTAAAATGCCTAGATAAAATATGTTTGATGAAAGCCCTAATTTTCATAAACTTGTGGGGGTGGTCTTTGGTGCAATTAAGTGTTTGACGAAATGCTTGCAAGACAAATGCTTGATGCAACGCCTAATATCAATCATCATGTTGGGCTGACCTTAAATAGAGATTGTTATGATATCTTTACAAATTTTCAAATCATGATCAAGTCCCTTATAGGGAAAAACATAATCTTCTAGGTTCCCTAATCTATTTATCTGGTAGATATAAGACGCAAATTGGCACTCATGTAGGAGATCTTGGTGGATGAGAAACAACTTATTTATGAAGGTAGACAACTTGTTGACAATTATTTGTTGTTTGTCTATATAACTAGAATATGGGCTTGTACTTAGGCGAATTACCCCACTCTCTAGTAATTCCTGCACTATTTTTTCTATTTCATTTTTTGAGCAAATGGATACTTGTAGGGACATACATTGGGGGGATGACTGCCTGGGAGGAGAGTGATGCAGTGATCATGCTCACCCCTGGAGGGGGGTAGGTCTGTGGTTGTCTCAAAGACCCTGTGGTGTTTATCCAAGACCAGTTATAGATCAAGATGTACTACGGGGGATGATTGATCCTATACATGTATGGCTTTAAGTTGAGCAAACACACAATGGTGGCATTTCTTCAGGAGTTTCTCCATTCGGTGAGAACTGATCATTTCTAGGGAGCCAACTTATAGGCCTTTAAGGGTATATGTGTGAGCTTCTTGAGTAAAACTCATATATAACTCTTGATAATCCATGGTAATTGGTCCCAAGGTGCGAATCCATTCAACACCCAAGACAATATCACAACCACCCATGGAAATGGAGAACATGTGAGTTTTCAGGTGATAATCACCCATTTGGAGTTTGACATTCTCATAGTAGCCCCCACGTTTCATTGTTCCCCCATTAGTAATGAGGATTTGAAAATTAGAAATTGGTTTGACAAAGCAATTGCCTCCTCGGTGACCCAACGATGAACAAAATTATGGGTGTTATCAATATCAATCAACACCACGACTGACCTATGTTTGATGTAGCCATTGATTTTTAATGTATGTAGAGTAGAAATACCCTTGAGGGCATGGAGAGAGATGATAGGTTCCTCCAATTCCATAGGAGGTGTGGCTAGATCTGGGATGGGGACAATGGGTGGTGTTTCCTCTAGGTCAATGGCCTCATCTGATAGTATGTCCTCTGAGGATGTGGAAGATGAGACATCAATTTGGAAGAACTTTTTCTCACAACATTTATGGCTTGGGGAATACTTTTCATCATAGTAATAGAAAATTCCTTGCATCCGATGTTCAACCATTTATGTGGGAGATACCTTTTGGACCCTCAATATTTGTGTCGGAGTAGATGTAGCCCCTGGACAAGGGTGGTTGGTAACTATAGAACGAAGGGGTTGGGCCCAAAGAATGGTCTCAACTTTCAATGCTTATGTGCATGCTTGCAACCAAGTAGTCGGATGGTGCATGTAAACATGAGCCTGAGTGGCATCCTTTAAGCCACTAATAAAACAATCTAGATAAAACTCAATATATAAGCCTTCAGTTATGATAGCCAACTGTTCAAATGCGGAGATGAAGTCTACTACTGGTCATGTTTGTTGCAGCTTGGCGAGTTGTCCCAAAAAGTGATATTCCTTATCAAAATGAGCACAAACTTCTTTGGTGAACATGGTCCATGAGGGTAGTCCTAGATAATATTTCTTATGTCATTTCCACCATTGCCATTTTTCTTGATCCAAGTATAGAACCCCCTCATGAAGTTTGGTCTCATCGTCCCGTATATCATGGAGGGAGAAGTAGTGTTCCATTTGATATACCCACCCAGCTGGGTTTGATCCATCAAATTTATGCATCTCAACTTTGGGCACCTTATTTCAGGAGTTTGAAGAGCCCCAAGGGGAGTGGGAAAGATGAGGGTTCTCATAATGGGAAGAATGAGAAGTATGAGGGTGGGACTCATGTTGCGGACCCATGTTGTGCGTCAAAATTTCTTGAAATTGGTTGGTGAGGTTTGACAGGTTCTGGCGTAGCTCTTCTTGAAATTTTTTGGTGAGGGATGAGAGGCCCTATTTTAGCTCATCAGATAGTGAGGCTACCTTAGTGTCCAATTTTTCCAGGGTTAAAGCGTGAGTGGCAGGGGCCATTATGGAGGTGTTTGTAGAATGATACCTGAACGATCAACACAATATGCGGCGTCTAGGGGTTTGGATATGAAATGAGGGGGTCGAGAGGGAAATATGGTCCATAGAAAATGATAGGTACACATGTGATCAGTATGGGGAGAGGAATCCCATGGGATATGTATTAAATACAATTGTCGAGAAGGAGTCGGGTCCACAGAAAAAAAATAAATAGCTTAAAAATGAAGGGTACTACTATGATCAGGATGAAGAGATGAATCCAATAAGACAGGTCTCAAATAAGGGATCAAGAAAGCGCCAAACTTTTTTTTTTTACTCCTACGGAGTTATACTCCGATCTAAATACTTTTGCAGTGTCAGAATGCCCAGATTCTTAATAGTAACAAATGTGTAGTCAATTCTCAACCAAAACGCAGGAGGCAAGATTGCTTAGCTAGAAAATCTTGTGTGTACCTGGTGTGGTATGTTCCCCCCAGGTTAGGGTGTGCAAGGTTTCTATGGACAAGGGTTTTCCATGTGCTATAGCTCTCTGATATATGTGTGGGGTCGAATAGTAGTACTCGGCCCACTATCTAAGGGAACTAACTAAGGAGGCTCAACCGTACCCTTAGTCATACTACCCGATTACCCAGGTACTAGAGAGTATCTTCCTGAGTGTTGTTCTCAGTGGCACTATAACAGTTAGGTGGTTGATCGATTCATCTACGGAGGGTTTCAGGATATCTAGGCCAATTTATATAGAAGTGTTATCTGATGCGCTACCACTTGAAGGGGTACCAACAAGGGTTATAAGGGTGTCTGATGCAGGAGCATCGCGACTACTAAAGCAAGCATGGAGCCAGCGCATGTGTTTTTAAACACATGGCATATAAGCTTGATAAACTTTTTGAATTTTCAATTAAAGATGAAGTGCCAAACCTTCAAGGAAACATTTATGAAGGAGCGCCTGTTGTATTGTATCAGACCTCGAGCCTTACGCTCTTGTCTGAAATAGATAGGAGGCATTTAGTAGATTTTAATGCAAGTAGATAGGATTTAATTCCAGATTAGATAGTTTAGAGTTCGAGAGGGAAAACGGATATAGACACCCTCCTTTGTATCTTTGTAACATTATTCAGATTATTGATCAAGCATTCTGAAGAGAAGGGCAGACAGAGAACTTTGTGGAGAACACCCATGTACAGTGTTGGATTAATAGAATGAAATTCTGATTCAAACTCATGACTGGTGTTGTTTCTTTATGTATGTTGTTCATGTGCTTATGAATGTTTGTTTTTTTGGTTATGCATTTGCTTTGGATATGCTATGCATGTGATTTCAGGGTTTGAAACTGAAGTCTGGAAAGGAAGAGAATGAGTTTCAATTGTTTTTCTATCTGAGCCAGGAGATTCCTGCATAGAGTGCAGTTGAATTCATCCGCAAGGAGTGCGTTGATGAAGGCTAGATAGTTTAACCATTGTTCTCATTTGCCCAGAAGTGAGTTGGGTTGTTGCGACCATGCAAGGAGCGTGCAGGTTGAAGGAATTAGAAGTCTCAGTTGTTAGTCTGAGCAAAGGAGTTAAGGACTGCTGCTGCAGCGAGTGCGCAGAGTCTGAAGGGCTCAACACTTGAGAAGCTGTTGAACGCGGAGCGCAAGGAGTACGCAAACATTCCTCTGAACGAGTCAGAGTGAATAGGCTCAAGAGGGATAGTTCCTTCGGGATATCCTTAGAAGGGAGCATAGAAGGTTTGTGTTGAGGACGGTTTCGAGCAGGAGCTGCAAGCACAGGCTTGGAGAACAAGTCTCAGTAGAGACACTTAGTCATTTTCGAGAAATCCTTGAGGAGAAGGAGTCAACAGTCAGGATTCGCCAAGGGAGACAGCGAAATCTCGTCCGTTGTTAGATCCCGAGGAGATGCGCACGGTTTAAGTGTTAGCGTGCAGGGAGGAGCCCAAGAGCCATCGGGATTTGGCTCATCCGGATTTCGGGGTTTCCGTGGTCGTGGGATTCGTATAGAGCGAAATCGCGATTAGCGATTTCCTGAGAAGATCAGGACCATTGACCTCAGCGGGGACGCATGGTAGGAGATCCCGACGAGTCGACATTTCTAGCATCGGGGTTTCCGGAGTGGGGAAACACTCGCAAAGTGAAATCATGATCCGCGATTTCCCGACACGGTCAGAGCCGTTCGATCCAAGGGACGCGTGTCCAAGGATCTAGAGGAGTCGGGGTTCGACATTTCGGGAATTTTGAGGACGTGAGTTCTTCGCCTTCCAAACCTGTGAAGTCCGAAACTCCGACGGGGAGTAGGCCGTGGTATCGTGGCACGGCGGGTCATATAAGAAAGGTGCTAGCCGGAGGGGGCTAAAGACTGCAAAGGTGCCATCGCAGATCGGGAATCGGGGATTCGCGAGGTGAGGGATTTGAGACCTCAAAAAGGCCGATTTCCCAATAGGGAAATTCCCAATAAGAAGCCAGGGAGCTGTGGCCCATTACACACCAGGTTTCGGGGATTTGTGAGACCCGAATCCGTGAGCACAGGGCTCGCGATCTAGCGAGATCCAACTTCCCGATTTCGAGAAGGGAGGTCACATAGAGCATCCTGTGGGTGCGGAAAAGTCCCGAGAAGGGATAAGAAGAGTATCAGAGCTCTTCGGGGGCCGTAAGGGAGGAGATCCTGGTGGTAGCAGACGTGTCGGGTGGCCGTTTGCATCAGGTGGTATCAGAGCGAGAAAATCTCTATGTTTTCTGTAACAAAGGAGAGGAGAAAATTTCACCATGCTGCCGAGAAGAGGTAGACAATCACCCAATCCAAAGGGGGAAAGGGAACCGTCCAGAGAAAGAGAGGTGTCTAGAGAAAGAAGTAGCCAAGGACAGAATGTAGAGATGGAGAGGGAATTACAAAATCTGCGTGCCAGAATGGAAGACATGGAAGCAGCACAGAGACGCGGAGCCAATGCTGGAGATCTGAGTGACTCCAAAGGCGAAGCTGAAGCTGAACAGGAAGGAGGAGTTGTAGCCGAAGATGCAGCCAGTGAGCGGTTGATTAAAGCAATCGCCCAAATGAGTTCAAAGACAAAAATGGACATCCCGGCCTATGAAGGAAATCTGGATGCAGAAGAGCTTCTGGATTGGATTAGAGCTCTTGACACCTACTTCGATTATGAGGATATCGAAGAGGATAAAAAGGTCAGGCATGCTGTCACAAAATTGAAGGGACATGCAGCATTATGGTGGGACGAGCTTCAGGCAGATAGACGTTCCAAAGGTAAACAGAAAATTAAAAGCTGGGATCGAATGATTGCGAAGATGAAGGCAAAGTTCATCCCAAGCGACTATCAGATCACACTGTTCAGGAGAATGCAGAACCTGAGACAGAAGCTGATGACGGTAAAGGAATATATCGAAGAATTCTACAAGCTCAATATTAGAGCAGGTCATCGAGAGGGCAATGATGAAAAAATAGCCAGATACATGAATGGCTTAAGATACGATATCCAGGATGAGATGAGCATGACAACCGTCAGAACGGTTGAGGATGCGTATCAGATGGCATTGAAGGCAGAAGAGAAGCTGAGCCGTAAGCCAACACAGCGAGGCCGAGGCAGAAGTCAGCCAAGGGGTAAATCAGTTGCCCAAGAAAAATTTCAGAAGTTCAAGGACGACTGGAAAAAGCCTCAGGCAAGAACAGAGAGAGGTGGAAGTTCTCAGCGAGGCCAGCATGCTGAATAACGAAGGCAACAGGCAGAACCGGATGGAGGATACGCTGATAACAGTACTTTTCCTCGTACCAGAGGTAGAGGAAGAGGCCGAGGTGGAATTATCACATGCTACACATGTGGGAAAAATGGACACAAGGCAATTGACTGTCCAGACAGAAAGAAAGATGGAGGAAAAGTTCACATCGCAGAAGCGCAGAGGCGAGCTGCTGATGCAGAAGACGCAGAAGACGGAAGGTCTTTGATGATGTGAAAAGTTCTCGTTACACCTGAGAAGGAGGTGGAGGACACCGCTCAGAGAAGCAGACTGTTCAGAACTGCATGCAAGACCAAGGATAGGAAATGAAAGGTCATTGTGGACAGCGGAAGCACCGACAATCTCGTTTCAACTGAGATGGTGGAGAAACTGGAGCTGGAGACGACTGATCACCCGAGTCCATATAAAGTCTCATGGCTACAAAAGGGACATCAGGTGAGTGTCACTAAACAGTGCTTAGTTGACATTAAAATAGGAAGATATAATGATAAAATTCTCTGTGATGTTATCCCTATGGATGTATGTCATTTACTGCTGGGAAGACCATGGCAGTATGATAGAAACGTAATTCATGATGGGAAAATGAATACGTATACCCTGGAGAAGAATGGGAGAACACACACGTTACTTCCAATAAAAGATAAGGAGGTGAAACCGGAAGTGAACAACAGGGTACTTCTCATGAGTGGGAAGGAACTTCTGGCAGAAGTAAAGAAGAAGGAGGATCCACAATTCTTTGTGGTCAGGAAACCGAAAGTTGTTTTGACCAGCACGAGAGTGGATGATCTGCCGACGGAAATTCAGGAACTATTGGAGGAGTTCGTTGATATAGTGGTGGACGAATTACCTCATTCATTGCCACCGATGAGGAGCGTAAGTCACCACATAGACCTTATGCCAGGCGCCAGTTCGTCGAACAAAGCAGCGTACAGGTTGACGCCACAGGAGAACAAGGAAGTCAAAAGGCAGATACAGGAATTGATGGATAAAGGACTGATCAGGGAGAGTTTGAGTCCGTGTGTTGTTCCAACGGTACTGAGTCCGAAGAAGGATGGAGGCTGGAGAATGTGTACAGATTCTAGAGCCATTAACAAGATCACCATCAGGTACAGGTTTCCATTGCCAAGAATGGATGACTTG
>ML793399.1:711424-726695 GCA_009831015.1 Picea engelmannii
GAAATTGTACTAGGAAATTCATCTATGGAATTGTTATATATAGGTCCAACATAATGATCCCCTATAATGTGGACATTATCCCTCAAGTAGGTTTCATGACTTCATGTTTGGGTTGTATATCAATGTTGTTGTTTATATCTGACTTTGTGGATGGCTAAAAATTATTTCTTGAGTGCTCATTGATCATAAAAGGCATGACCAAATCCTTTAAGACATTCTCCCAATAAGTTATCATGGGATGCCAATATTTTTCCCCTCCCTTATCAATCGAGGCTTTATATTGCATGATTGGTGTGTCGTCAAGAAGTTGGAATTTGAAGTAGTGGCATCCTTTGATACCAATTATCTTGTGGTTATTTCCCAACAAGTGTGGATCCATGAAGCTTTTGTAAGTCAAAAAATTCATGAATTAGATATGAGATGAAGAAATTGTGATCTTCACATCTATAAGTTTTCACCATCTGTAGCAGTGAAAATATGTCTTTTTTCTTAATTTGAGCTGATGACCTCCTACAAGTTCCATTTATGTCTTCATGTGTGTATCCCATCGAGAGGAAACCATATTCATCAATGTAAAACACCCTTCTTTCTATTAGAAGGGATGGAAATGAAAACACATAGTGATTTTGTCACGACATGTACACTTATTTATTTGCATCAATAATACTAGTGGATATTGTATGCTTTTAGAAATACAAGTACTAACTCACTATATATCATATAATTGATTTCCGTTGCGGGGAATATTGTGGAAATGTTGATCAACCCTTCTCAATATATTTACTCCTTTTTTTCTTCTGCCTCTAATATGTTGGCATGCCATAACTCTTATAAGATCTGGATGAGGATTATGAAAAATGATTTTTTTATTTTAATTTAACCTAATTTAGACCTATTGATACCTAATTCTAATCATCACATACCCCTATATACTAGGAAATATATTGTTTTCATGTTTTTAGAATTTTAAACCCCCCAATATGAACTCACATAGTATGGTATTGCCTAACTAGTGAAACCCCATAAGAGGTTTACTTTCGGGGCATTATTTGAAAGTTGGATGGACATTCTATAGATAATTGTTCCATTCTATTCCACTCTCCATTTGTAAATGGTATAGCTTTAGGGGAAGAATAAGTAAGGGCCAACTGCCCCTTTTGCATTCATATTTTTAATTCATCCTTGTCATTGTTTAACCTAGTTTAGAAGGGTCAAAGTGTTACACGTCAAAATTGCTCAGCTGGATAAGTGTCGCATTGTCCCTCTCGGTCGTTATAAGTGTCGCATCTTCCCTACAACTTTCGCAAGTGTCACAAGTTGGTCATTAGTGTCGCAAATGATGTTCAGACATGTTGTCATGACTACGACACTAAGAAGGCGCTTATAACATCTCACATGACTGATTTGAAGGAGGAGAACTGGTTCACTGGAATAAAATAACTCTTAACACCTGAAGAGGGCCTTTAATCAAGAGTTTTGAGGGTGAACGCTCCCCTGAAACAGACTTAGGAGCGCTGGCGCTCCCCTATAAGGCCTCAGGGAGCATTATAACGCTTCCTCACCCCTCTGAAGGAGCGCTGCCCACTTCTGAAGCGCTGGCGCTCCCCTTAAGCTTCTCTGGGAGTGCTCTAGCACTCTGATGCCCCTTTTGGAGGAGCGCTCCCTAATCTGGGTCAGTTGTTAGCCCGGTGAGGAGAATAAGGAAAAGATCTTTCAAGATTAGGAGGCAGTTGTACTCGAATTCTTGGTTTCATCAAGAGATCCCTGATCTAAGGAGGAGGTTCCTAACTTGTTCTAAACATAACTCAAGAGGTTAAGCTCCTCTTAACCTATATAAACAGGGTCTATGATGGTGGAAAGGGGGAAGAACTGAACTTATGAAACTTATGATCTTGGAGGAAACTTACAGCCAGTCAGAGGAAAGTAATCAGTGAAGCTGCTGTTATCCAGGTTGTGGAACTTTCAGGCAAGGGTTAGACGAAGGGGACTTGACGAAGTTGTCGCACTCGCATCTACGATTGTAAGTACTGTTGTCGTTATTCTCATTAATATGACACGCTTGGCCTGTTTCTTTCTAGTTTGTGTCTAATGTTACATGAACTTATCACTAGTTGATAGATCTGTTTTCAAGCTAACATCAATAGAGTAGGAAGTGGTTGTATCTTGTCTTGTTCGCAGAACTCAGCGAGGAGCAAAGGATTGGAGCGCAACTCGGAGCGTGCAGGGACAAACGTCGATTAAAAGGTACTTCTGTCATCCTTCCTTCTCATGTGTTAGTTTAGATAGATTTGAAAGGAAGTCAGTGTCCATGATAAGCATTTTTCTGTCTAGGGTTAAGGTCAAGCTCTAGAGGTGATCTACCTGTCCGCAGGGAGATTTTTCTACAACAGAAACTGGCGACTCCACTGGGGAGATAGCCTTAAATCGAAACCTCTTGTTTGGATTTTTCTCCTCATTGACCTTGTTCTATCCCTTGATTGTTTCAGACCTAAATCATTCCTCTTTTGATTGGTTTCATGAGTTGATTGGCTCCTTAATTTATCACACTCAGCATACTTGTCAAGTTTGAATCCCAATTTTTGGAATTTTTTGACATTTCTGGAGTTTTTAGACCCTGGCTCCCCTGTCCTAGTGTTAATAGAGCACCAGCGCTCCTTCATACCTCTCCACAGAGCGTTATAACGCTCCTTTCCCTTGGCAACAGAGCGCCAGCCTATTTCTGGCCAGGAAACCCTCCAGGACTGCCTTTTTTCAGGGTTTACCTCTGTGTCTCTTTTGTTGAGTGATCTAGTGAGTCAACTTTTCTTCCCTTTCAGCTGTGACATCTGTCTTTTTGAAGGATAAACATCTCATTGATTGGATTTTGTAGCCTTCTTCACCATTTTCATTGAGTTTTTCTCTGTTGAGTGAAATTTGAAACCCATGCATTGCTTTTCTTTCCTCATTAGCTGAGTACAAACCCTGGTGAAGGTCATCAAAGGCCTACGGACCTCCTTGTCTTGATTTCGGTCAAGATCATTATTCTTCAACTTTTTCTTTTGGGTGTGAAGCTTGTTTTCCTCTTTGATTGTTTCTTTTCTTTCGCTTTTCGTTTTGATTGCAACGAAAGGGTGTATTGTTTGTGTGACTTTTGCTTGTGCTAGATTGGTTTTCATTCATACCAAGAAAGATAATTAGAAAGATAAGCATTGTGTTGTATTGATCATCATCCATACGCAAACAATAAAATAAATAAAAAAACATCTGCATGATTGATTGTGCATATTAGAAGGCATTTTAAAAGTTGCTTTACATCAGGATTTGATTGAGAAAAGAATCATTTGAGGGCATTTCTTGTTAGTGCTGGATTAGTGCAAGAACTCTCTCTCTCCCCTAGCTATATGTTCATCGAAAGGAAATGACTGCTTATCATGTTCGATGCATTCTTTGGGTCTGAGTCATAATTCCATTAGTTTCACTTCCATGCACCCCTTTGCGTAAAGAACAACCACTAAAATCAACGCTAATTAAAAGTTATCTAGAACTTTTTTCTTTCTAGAATCCTCCACCAACAGTAGACTAGGCTTAGTACTTTGGATTAGGGCTGTGAGCATAACTCTCCAAAGTTTCTAAAACAAACAATAGCATCCTGAGTTAGGGAGAGTAAATCCAGTTATCGTATAAGTCTGCCTGGGATCCCCCTCTCACACAGGGGTTACGCACGAGGTTGCATTCGGGTAAGCTATGGGGACTAACCCTCCGTGGTTTAACTGATTGTGGTGGTCAGATCGTATTATGGGGGTCACTTTGAGGTAAATCCACAATTACTGCGTGGAAGCCTTTTAGTTGATTTCGGGCTTGATACCCTGCCCGTACGTTCGGATCGAACTGTCGACTGTCCCCGCCCAGGGGCTGACTGCGAATTGGTAACCTTAGTGGCCATAATATTTAGGTTCTTACACAAGGTGACGGTGACGGGAAGTCTCACTCTACTTGGAGTAGACATTGGTCAAACTCACTCGGGCTCCTTGGAGGGTAAATCCACAATTACTGCGTGGAAGCTTGCACCAAGGCGTAAGTCTGTTAAGTAGGTCGCCATTGTAACTGTTCCACCCTATCCCCGCCCCTTCTGGACTTGATCACATGATGTTGGATTTCATCACCAACTAGTACAGTCATCAAAAGAAGGTCCTGTTTGCTTGGTTGTGATTTTTAGATTTTTTTAGCGTGTGCTGTTTCTTTTCGTTAGTTGGCCATAGATTTCTTTCGCCGACTCTTCCCCGCCAACATCGACCCTCCACGCCGCTCGCGGAGGCTACAGGGACTTCCTCCAGAGAATATGGAAGGAAACACCCCTTTAACCCCTCATTCTACCGAGGAATCTCCTCAACAGAGCGAGGTTCATAATGCTACAACTTCCCAGGAAGAAGTTCCCATCCCTCTGGAGAATTTCCGAATTGTCTCAGAATCTCCGGAAGCTTATCGCATTCCGGAGGGATATGAATGACAGATCCTCCACCTGAATTCCGCTGGAGAATTTGTAGTCATCAACCCTTCTGACATTCCGGCCAGGTCTTCTCAAAACCCTTTAGCCAGTGACCCTTTTTGGACTGCAGGCGTTGTTCGGAGTCCACCACGCTTGGTGCGAGATCTTTATGGAACAAGAGAAGGTGCCGATGCATCCTTTTCCTATACTGTACCCCCAAATCATTTCACCGGTACTACCACTTTTACAGCCACACCAACCGTTGGTCCAAACATACCATCCACTGGCCCAAGGCCTACTATTCCCCTCCAGACAGCCCATTCGACAATGACCCCGCACATCCCGACTATCCCTGCCGGTAATGCGGTAGTTAATCAAGCCCCGATTGGCACACCTATAACATCAAGACCTACACTCCCTTTTGGATTTAGGGCATTGAATGCTTCCATTGCCCAAACCACTACTCAAACTATACGGGTTTTGCAGTGAAATGGTACATTGAATTACCACGCGCTTCCTTTCACGATTTCAACTCCCTCGCTATGTCCTTCCTCACACACTTTCAACTACCCATTCGATACGAGACAGGTACTGAACTATTAACCTCTCTTCGTCAGACAACTTCCATACATATCTCTGATCATATCCATGAATGGAGATGACGACGAAGGCTAATCAAAGCGGTCATTCCTGACCAATTGTTAGCAGAATGGTTCACGAAATCACTATTACCCCAGATCGCTCGTGATGTTGCCATGGGTGGCGTAGTCACTGAGGAAGAAGCCATCACCCGGGATCAGTACCTGGACTTAGTCTATTCACAATCCGGTACTCTATATGAGTTGATACCGAACGCTACCCCTGCCACTAATGACCCATCCAAACCATCGACTGCTTCGCATGCGGATGGAGTTATTGGATCCGTCAAAACTCAATCTACCATCCAGTCTACTGGAACAATCCAGCGGCCCGCTTCCATGGCTTCTCCCAGTTCGACTACACCCTCTTCTACCTCACCTCCAACTCAGGTTTCAGATGTGAATGCGGTCCAGTCCACCCCTTCACAACAGCTTGGGGGCAAGAAGAAAGTGAGAAACAAACCAAAGAAGAACAACAACAACGAGCAACCCAAGACCCAACCACAAACCCCTGCTGCCGGAAAACAACCACAATGAAAACCGAAATTCCCATGTCTCATTTGCGGTGACGATCACTACACCCGAGACTGTCCACATCGCGATGAAGTGGCCAAACTTTTCAAGGGAAATTCACAACCCGCTGTGCTCACTCAGCCTTTTCCGCAGCAACAATATTTGGTTGCACAAATCCCCACGCCGGGGGGCAGTTCCAACCAACCCCATGATGAGGCCTCGACAAGTGCCCACATTTACATGTTTAACGGAGTTAATTTAACAACTCGCTCCGCGACATATGACACGCCAGTTAAACCTGACAAGCTGAAGATCACTGACGGTTCTACATCAGACCCGTTACCATCGTCCACCAATCCTCCATCTATTAGCCCTCCATCCGGGCCACTCCAGATTGAGAAACCATCTTTTGACTCCATCCTACGCCCTCCTAAGAGCACCATCTGGAAATCCACATTTAATCCTAATTCACGGGCTACCCAAAACTACAATATCGTAGAAGATTTGGCCCAAGCCCCATGTGCCATGTCCGCCTTGGAAGTTATACAACATTTTCCCAACCAACGTAGAATGCTCTTAGCCGCTATTGGCGCTTTAGATCTCGAGTCATCAAACTACCTCACGTTTAACCTGGACGATCATCAACCGCGACTCTCCCACCAGTTAGCATTCCAAATCGATGTGGTTGTTCACAATCAACAAATCCATCGGACTATCCTGGATGAGGGAGCCTCCACCTGTGTCATGTCCCTAGCCTGTTGGAAAGGCCTAAAGTCACCTGCCCTTAACAAATCCGCCACCATGTTACGTGCCTTTGACGGACGAGGTTTTCATCCTCATGGATTACTACAATCCTTAGCCGTTCAGTTGGGCGGCAAAACTGTTAATGTTGATGTCGAGGTGGTCGATGCCCCCCTCAATTACAACCTACTACTTGGAAGAAGTTGGTTCTATGCGATGACTGTCGTCGCCTCATCAGTATTTCGATGCGTATAGTTCCCCCATCAAGGCAAAATTGTTACCATCAATCAGCTCGATTTCTGCACACCCGACGCTCGCATCCCCGCTACCAACAATATTCCTTTTCTGAGAGACCATCTGGTTATGTATGAAAGCATTGGTGTTGGCTTATTGAAAGATTCTAGCCTCATGGGTACCTTCCCTACACCACTTCCACCTACTACACATCATATTGCCGCCGTCAATATGATCTCGACTTTGCCTTATCAATCCTTGGAATCATCTGAGCCCTGGATTGTGCCTAGTCCTTTGGAATTCGATGTGCTCGGTGGCACAATGCCACTGAGCCCAGCCGAGGCCGCATACGTAGCTATTCAATCTGCATCTCCCTCATCGAACGATTCACATTCATTGGTGCCCGATACTTATTCGATGCCCTCGTGGTTAGATTCCCTATCATCTGCCGTCGATTACATTTCCCATATTTTTCCTTCGGATGAATCCATCATGGAAATGCTTAGCATCGACGATCTGCCCTGGGATGACAACCACCATCGATCCTCTTTCCTTCCACCTTTGGAAGAAATCCAAGACATACGATCTGTCTTCCCCCCCAATGTTACCGAAGCTCCGCAATATCCTATCCTCACGACCGATACTCTCTCTGAGGGGAACATGGGTAACATCTCAACTACCGTCACGATTGACATCTCAATCAAAGAAGGTGTCGTGGAAAACATCAACCTTGGTGCCAACTGCACACCTGACGAAGTGGTCTCTTATATCACTTTATTCAAAGAATTCCGCGATGTCTTCGCATGGAGTTACGAGGAAATGCCAGGGATCGATCCTTCGATCGTCGTACATGAAATCAAAACCTACCCTGACGTGAAACCGGTTCGGCAAAAGCTTCGCCCGGTTCATCCCAAGAAAGTTGTAGCTATAAAGGCAAAAGTTGAAAAACTTCTAAAATCTGTCTTTATCTACCCCGTCCCTTTAACCGAATGGGTCTCCAACCTTGTTCCGGTCGCTAAGAAACAAGGGACCATCCGTGTTTGCATTGACTACCGAGACCTCAACAAATCTTGTCCTAAGGAAAACTACCCTACGCCCTTCATCAACCAAATCATCGATAACTGCGCGGGGAGCGTAATCTTTTTTTTCATGGATGGCTTTTCTGGATATAACCAGATTGAAATCTTGCCTACAGATCAACACAAGACAGGCTTCATATGCCCTTGGGGAACTTTCGCCTACCGAAAGCTACCTTTTGGCCTTAAAAATGCTGGAGCCACTTTCCAGCGAGCCATGTCGTACGCTTTTCATGACATCAAACACATCGCAGAACCGTATCTTGACAATTTACCCGCACATTTGCTATATCGATCCGATCACATCGATCACTTACGTGCGATTTTCCTGCGATGTAGGTTCTACCATATTCGTCTAAACCCGCACAAATGAATTTTCGCTGTCGAATCCGGTTGACTCCTCGGTTTCATAGTCTCCAAAGATGGGATTAGGGTGGACCCCTTAAAAATCAAGACCATCTTAGCCTTACCCCCACCCACCAATTTAACCCAACTCCAAAGTTTGCAAGGCAAAGCAAAATTTCTTCGCCGTTTCATCTGCAATTATGCCGAGATCACTAAAGGATTTATGCGGTTACTACAAAAGAACGTCCCTTTCATCTGGGATGACGCAGCTCAACGGTCATTCGATGCCCTTAAGCACGCTCTGACCCATACACCTTTGTTACATCCACCTGAATATACAAAGGATTATATCTTGTACTTGTCCGCTTCTACTTCCACCATCGCAATGGTGTTAGTCCAAGAAGACTCCAACGACGAAGAACATGTGATTTACTATCTGAGCAAGAGTTTATCTGGACCTGAACTCAGATATTCACATGTCGAGAAACTGGCCCTGGCAGCTGTCATCGCTGTCCAAAGATTCTGCCACTACATCTTATTATGCACCACCACGGTAATCGCAGACTCTAACCCCATGTACCACGTCCTGACACGTCAACTACTTGGGGGAAAATATTCGAAATGGATCGTTATTCTTCAAGAATTCGACCTTGAGTTTACGAAGGTGAAAGCCAAAGAATCCCTGGTGTTTGCCGAGCTCATCTGTGCTTTTCCTTGTGCCGATGAAAACATCGAACCCAGAGATTCTCTCCCCGATGAATCTCTCTTCCTCATCAACACCTCTGATCCTTGGTACGGAGACATTCTCCTCTACCTTCAAACACAACATTTTCATCCCAACATCTCTCGTGAAGAATGACGATGCATTCGTCATCACTCTTGCCGTTATCTTATCCTCGGCGACACTCTATATCGCCGTGGCATCGACACCATCCTTCGGCGATGTTTGACTCACGATGAGGCTGAATGCGTTTTGAATGATTGTCACCTTGGCGCCTGTGGTGGTCACCTTTCCGGAATGGCCACAGCCCAAAAAATCCTACGTGCCGGCTATTTTTGGCCCTCGATTTTCAAAGATTGTATCGAGGCTGTCAAGAAATGCCCACCCTGCCAAATCTTTAACAAGAAGGCACGCACCCACCCTATGCCACTGCACCCAATTATCGCCATCGACCCCTTTGCCAAATGGGGCATTGATTTCATGCAGTGTAAGCCTACCTCAGCCGGGGGGCATGGTTACATCATCGTCGCCATCGATTACTTCACCAAATGGGCTGAGGCTATGCCTACCTTCCTGAATGATGGCTTTACTACAACTCTTTTTCTCTTCAACCACATCATAACTCGTTTCGGTGTACCACGTGCCATTGTCACTGACCACGATGCACACTTCAAAAACCAGATGATGAGTGAGTTACATGTCAAATTGGGTTTTTGCCATGAAAACTCATCCCCTTACTATCCTCAAGCGAATGGACAAGTTGAAGCTATCAACAAAGTCCTAAAAACCATGATCCAATGCATGGTAGGGGAAAACAAAACATCGTGGCATCTACAACTATTCTCCGCTCTCTGGGCCTATCGCACCTCTGTGAAAACTTCAACTGGATTCACTCCCTTCCAGTTGGTCTATGGCATTGAAGCTGTCCTACCGATCGAGTGCGAGATTCCATCACTCAAACTGAAAGTAGAGCTCCTGCCTCATACTTCTGCTGAAGAAGAACGATTTCTGTACCTGTCCAAACTGGACGAAACGCGTCACGATGCTGCTCTCGCAAATGAGGCACATCGAAAATGAATTAAAGGTCAATATGACAAATCCGTCCACCCTCGGACTTTTGCGGAAGGAGACTTAGTCCTTGTTTACGACCAAGCTCACGATAAATTGGGGACAGGAAAGTTAGAACCCATGTGGCACGGTCCCTACATTGTGAAGCATGTCCTACATAAAGGTGCCTACGAACTAGTTGATCATGAAGGAATCTCTCTAGGAGAGCCTCGAAACGGGCTTTACCTTAAGAAGTACTATGCCTAGATCACCTAGCGTATTGTACTTTGTACATTATTGTATTTAGTTTTGGTGTGTCTTTTTCTTTCGCGTGCTCGAGTCTTTACCGTTGCCACTCATGACTGTGCCTGTGTTTTCATGCATAGATGACGTCTTCCTTTCCTATATTTTTTGGGTTCGCGGATGGCGCTAGCCGACATACCCGGAACATCGCTTCAGCAGCTTGGGTTATTTACCAATTTGACCAGGTGGTGGGCTTAGGAGGCATTTGTTTAGGACCAACAACCAACAATATGGAAGAATATCATGCTATCATTGGACTACTAACCCAAGCCTCCTCTCTAGGTATTTATCGCATCATTATTTACTTAGACTCCCAACTGGTGGTTCGTCAACTCAACCGTATCTACGCTATCCGTAGTCATATCCTGCTACGCCTACACTTGCAAGTTCGTCGTCTCGAATGAATGTTCGATTACATCAAATATAGACACATTCCGAGAGAACTTAATAGTGTTTCAGATTCATTAGCTAATTATATTATGGATCGGTATCTTGCCCACATATAAAGATTCAAGGAAAGCAAAACTGTACAGTGCATGTAAATTTAAACACATCACAGACATCATCATGTACAAATCATTGGCATAATAAAACTCGAAACTGTATATATATATATATATATATCGCATGACTGAAATGTTTGCATTACATCAAAAAGTATGTAAGAGAGCAAAATATTGGGCCCATCCACCCATACAACATCGCCTGACAAGGCATACAAAAACATGACCAAGGGAGATTCTAATCTCCCCGCACGACGTTGTGCTGTGAATAACATACTACTGCACGCACTACATGCCTCAACAGAGAATTGATATTCTCTGGCACTCCTACAGTGTGCCGCTGCAGGTGTAAAGGCACATCCCCTCTCCACATAGGAGGGATACCCATCGTAAGGCCTTGGAGGTTCCTCTCAACCTCCCGGAGACCCACCGCTGGTACTGCTGGGTCTGTTGCGACTGGGGCACCCCCACGATTCCCTGGTACTGGTATATCCGCTGGGCGTACTGCTCCCTTGTCTGCATGTTGAAAACAAAACATCTGTTAAAACTCTTTTACATACCCAAAAAAAAATACATATACATCAAAAACAAAAAAAAAACTAGACAAGGAATGGCTTAGTCTCTTACCTGACTCGTCCCAATCTTCCCCCTCGGGAAAAATCAAGTCCATACTCCCGCGGAAGTCCACATTGACATACGGGAAGTCCTCGATCTAGAGGTACTGCCGCCTCAGCCACGCAAAGAAATGACTAGTAAAGTGGAACTCTGACTCCGAAACTAGCCTCAGAGACAGGCTAGTCCACCTCTCCATCCGAGGCTCATCCACTGGTCGTACTGCCAACACTATCTGGGGCTGCATCTGAGGGATGCGCTCCAAGAAAAATGAGACTAAAAACGAGCCATAGCCAAACTGTTTCTGACCAGTCCTGCACCGTGAGATTTGCTCCTTCACATTCCGAAGGAACGTTGCGCTCCAATTGAACAGTGTTGGCTCTAAACACTGAACACCATAGGCTACCTGTGATCTCGATGCCAAATGAGCACTGGTACTACCGGTCGTGCTTGTGATAGCGAACAATATAGATCGAAGAGGCAGATCTTGTATGTCCTTGATAGGGATCCTGCCCCCTACCAACTTTGCTCCCGGAACACAATGGCGTGCCAGATACACGTCCACCTGCTCAGGTAATGCCCTCTACCCAGTGAAGGATATGGGGACCCCTCTTTTCGAGAGGCCGGTCAAAAAGTACACATCTTCCAACTCGATGGTTAGGAGTTGTGTACCAATGCGGAATCCCTGTTCCACAACATCCCAAAGGCCAATCATGTGCTCAAGCAATAGAATCTCTCTTTTCATTTTTTGCAATTTGAAAAACTTGAGCAAGCCACAGGCCCGCAAAACGGCCCACGTACGGGGAATCCGTAGAGCGGCTAAATCATCCATCTCGTGTTCCCGCTCTTTCCATTCAATCATGATTGCCGAATACACCTACAAAACAAAAAAATCGAGAATTTCATCATTCCTCATGTTTTTGTAATTTCAGCGATTTTCAAAAGTATTTTAAAACATAAAACCAAGTGCCCATGTCATTCAAAAGCAACCAATCATCCTTTTAAACCACCACACCCTCTAATATTTTCCGAACAATGATTAAAACATGTTAAAAATGCAAAACGACCTAGGGGTCAGCGTGGGCAATTGTGGGGGATTTTTAGGAGTTTCTTTTGCTTAAAATGGTCGGTCTAATCAAGTGCAAGGGTGTAGACATCATAACAACCCTTCTCTAATACATTTTTTTAAAAGAATTCCCCCATTTTATTAATTTCTAAAAGGAGGCCGATTTGGTTCAAAAAGGGGCGACCTAGGGCTTTGTGTTTTAAATTAATAATGCCATGAAAATCAACTTGAAACCGTGCAATTGAAAGAGCTAAGGATGAACACCTACCTGGCTCAAACGGTGAGCGAAATGGTCGATTGTAGCTCCGGCAACGAAGAAATCAAGATTTGCTTCAAATTGAGATTCTCCAACACTCCAAAATCCTTGCAAATGAAATGGTAAATGAGTTAGTTAAATCAATTATTATTTATAAAATTTCATTTTTTATAAGGTATGGTTGTTTTTGGGTTTCTCTAACGATGTAAATGCCTTCACTAATCTCTGGTTTGTAGTTTCTGGCATTACGGGTTTCTTGGCAGTTCTGATGAATCATTCACCTTGTCGCATTCATGAGCATAGTCTTAGTTCGTTCTCGAGCTCGACAATATGAGAACGGAACCAGGTAAACTTTTATCTCTTTTTCGGACCCGTACGGATACGAACACATGAAAAAGGAACCCCCCTGGAGTCTCCTTTAAACCCTTTTCAGACTCTCTAAATATGAAAATATTGTCGAGTGATCTTGCTTTCTTTCACACTTGTTAAAAGGTCAGAAAGAGCGTCTTTCGAGCGATAGTTTAACCCTTTTTCGGTCTCGTTGGACTACTGTACGAAAAAAGAACTGAGAGAGTTCTCTTTTAAGTGTTTTTCCAAACTCTATAATCCTGAAAAACCTTCGAGTTTTCTGTCTTTGGACTCGTTAAAGCACACATCGACAGACCCATATGGGACCGAACCCTTACTTCTTACGATTCGTTAAACAAAGGAAGAGGAACTTACCGAAGGTGGGTTATATCGATCATGTGTTATCCTCCTCGAGCTCATTAAATAAAAAAGAGGTACTCATCTATCTGGATGGGGGAAAAATTGAAAGGAGCAAGCCAAGCAGTCTCTTGAACATCATCCAGCACATCTTAGAGTCGCCCTTGAACACGACACTTTGTCATTTTGCACATATCATAATCCGCTGAACCTCTGCACTGAGCCAATCCTTTGAGTTTCCTTTCACTCCTTTGGGTCACCCGACGCAAGTCACAATACCCACTGCATAGTTTTGGTCCATGTCATGTTTTGTTGTGGTGCTGCAGTGTTCAAGGGAAGTATCTACCTCGAGAGTCATCCATCCCAAATATCTTGCCTCAAAACCTGTGTCAGTCCATGTCCATTTGATCTACCAATTACATCTCCATATCCATTTCGTGTCGTCGATGGGGGATACATCAAGGCCCTCCCTCGACGAGTCTATTCCTGTCGACTCCAAGACATTATCCAGGAATTAGACTTAGAAACCAGTTAGTACTTTGGGACCTGCATGCCTCAATGGTAGGCCTCCTCACATTCGACAGTGGGTTTACATCATTGACCCTTGATCGAATGATTCCATGGATGTTCGACCTCAACTCATCTATTCACATTCGCTGGAATGTACTAGGTTACCTTGGGAATCATTGACATTAATGGTGATCTCCCTCGCACTTGTTAACGGTTCACACTATTGGCCGGTAATCAAGTGGTTTCTGCCATGTTCGACGTCAAGACATCTATTCACATGGTCAGATTCGTACCATATTGGGATTGGTATGAAGACCCTGGGTTGAGCCTGCACTTTGATATATGCTTTGCCCAGGTTGCGATGGAATTTCTTTTGAACAATGACACATACACTGTTACATAGATCCACTTTGTATTGGTCGTGGCTATGTCTTGTCATCTCATAGATCCACTGTGTATTCTTCGTGGCTACGATCAGTTCATGTCATTATAAGTATAGATCCACATTGTATCTCTCGTGGCTATACCTTTTCTTATCAATACAATTATGGATCCACAGTGTATTTTATGGCATCTATATCCTACTAAGTCTTAATCACCCAAGCATAGGTATGCCTACCTTGGGTTTTGGAATATGTCATGATATTTGTTGGATGTTTGTGTGCAGCTTCTGTCAGGTTCTCCGAGTCTATACCCTTGCTTGAGCATCTACAAAGTATTTCAGTTATCAGTTGGTATCTTCTAACTTCACACTTTGGGGGGCATTCTGTTACACGTCAAAATTGCTCAGCTGGATAAGTGTCGCATTGTCCCTCTCGGTCGTTATAAGTGTCGCATCTTCCCTACAACTTTCGCAAGTGTCGCAAGTTGGTCATTAGTGTCGCAAATGATGTTCAAACATGTGGTCATGACTACGACACTAAGAAGGCGCTTATAACATCTCACATGACTAATTTGAAGGAGGAGAACTGGTTCACTGGAATAAAATAACTCTTAACACCTGAAGAGGGCCTTTAATCAAGAGTTTTGAGGGTGAACGCTCCCCTGAAACAGCCTTAGGAGCGCTGGCGCTCCCCTATAAGGCCTCAGGGAGAATTATAACGCTTCCTCACCTGTCTGAAGGAGTGCTGCCCACTTTTGAAGCGCTGGCGCTCCCCTTAAGCTTCTCTGGGAGCACTCTAGCGCTCTGATGCCCCTTTTGGAGGAGCGCTCCCTAATCTGGGTCAGTTGTTAGCCCGGTGAGGAGAATAAGGAAAATATCTTTCGAGATTAGGAGGTAGTTGTACTCGAATTCTTGGTTTCATCAAGAGATCCCTGATCTAAGGAGGAGGTTCCTAACTTGTTCTAAACATAACTCAAGAGGTTAAGCTCCTCTCAACCTATATAAATAGGCTCTATGATGGTGGAAAGGGGGAAGAACTGAACTTATGAAACTTATGATCTTGGAGGAAACTTACAGCCAGTCAGAGGAAAGTAATCAGTGAAGCTGCTGTTATCCAGGTTGTGGAACTTTCAGGCAAGGGTTAGACGAAGGGG
>ML793400.1:0-44085 GCA_009831015.1 Picea engelmannii
ATTATATTTTCATATTAGAAGAGTATTACAATTTTGTTTTTTTCCAATAAAAAAAGAATAATGCTTCAAATTTACAAAGATGTTTGAAGTTTATATATGTATTTTCAATTTTGTTTCTATTTTTTAATGGAATATTTATGGATATTAAAGTTTCATATTATGTTAAATATATTGATATAATTATTAGTACAAATTAAATTAGTAATTTCAATATTGTAGTTGTTGCAATAAGAAAAACATAAAGTCTATGGAAGTATACATACCCTACTCCCTATACATACCATACCCTATTGAGAAGATGGAGGAACTCCGCCCTTAGCACGTTTTCATTGTACATAAAATACCCAGTTCGCATTTCCATACCCACTGTGTGAAACGGCTTTGAGTAAACGGCCTTGAGTAGCAGATCCGTCACATCTTCACTATTAAGCATTTGTTTAACAAGCACAGTCCCCGTGTCAAAGCAAACCAATTAATTTCTTATCTTTTTTCCAAGATTACAGAGTCCGTCTCAATAAATGGTAATTATTATTATGGAAGTTGAAGGATTAGAAACAAATCTTTAGATTTCTGCTTATAAGGATTTTCATGCAACGGAGAAAATATCGGGCTACCTGTTACAGTTGATTCAGGGATGGCCGAGATGGGTTCTCCGGCCTTCATGCTGAACGAAAAGGTGGGCTTCCCACCTTCAGCTAGAGGCTCAGACAAGAAATAATGACTTTCAACAGGTATGATGCAATAATTAGGTTGACATGATTTAAAAATAACAAAAACATGTTAAACTATTGCCAACGTAGACGACTTCTACAAATAATTTGTCAACGAAATTCTATTTTACACCAAATATACAGAAGCCGGCAGCTCCAGCAGCTCTGTGACGTTTTAATGGGATATTAGAACGCGCAATAGACAATTGACAAAGTCGCAATGGAAGACCGCGTCGTTTTGAACTCGGGAATTACTTGTAGAGGGCGAATTTGCTATAAATGCCTCTTTCTTGATGTAACAGTCCTTTAAACTGGATAGATTTGTTATAAATGCCTCTTTCTTGATGTAAGACCGCAATGAAAGACCGCGTCCTTTAAACAGGATAGATTTGTAATAAAGGGCTATTTCTTGTCTTTTATTAGGGACTATTTTGGGTATATCTATTGGAATTGGAAATGGTCACAATTAATTATCTTTTAATTTTAAATTTTAATTTGATGGCTAACAATTGAAGATGCTGGCAGATTTTTAGTTTCTCTCAAATCAATAAATTTGATTCACTGTTCATAACTTGCTTGGCTTTATGAATACATCTTTTAATTTGTTTACTTTTTATATTTACCCAATAGTTTTAAAAGACTAGCACAGCCACTCAAAACAGTAGCTGATGAACGGCACGGACAGAAAATGAAACGCACAGTCAGAAAATGAAACGCACAATCAGAAAATGAGTGTCTACAGTCAGCACAACCAGCATAACGGATGCATTCAAAAATACAAGGAAGTTATGAAGAAGAAATCACATTCATTGATTTGGGAGGACGACTAAAAATATGCTCATTGTCAAAAAACTAAAATTTTAGATTAAAAACTGATTAATTATGCTCATTGTCAATAAATATATGCCTTTCAACATAATTGCTGTGATGCAATATGATTGCCACTTTAAGTGAATTAACAAAGATTAATATCTCATTGCAAAGTTTTGAATCATCAGCATACACTACTTCAACCACATTACCACACATGTATCATATCGGGGACAGCCATTCGTTTATATTGGGGACAACCATTGATTTTTTTACGGAGTGTGATCTGTGCGAAGCCAGCAGCCATTACATTCGTTGCAGACATTAGTTTTGTGGATCGACCATTGAACCCACCTCTCTACACCATTTAAGATTTTGTTTATATGTAAAATGCTTTTTTAACAATATTTATAAAAAAAAATTAGTGTTGGAACAAGATTTAAAACTATTCTTTTAATAAAGATTTAGTATTTTTAACTTAAAAAAATAAAATATAGATTAAATAGATTAATGATTCAAAATCTAAAGACATAAAAATTATTAATAACTAACTGAACCTGCATGAGATACATGGTTTCTTAAATAATAGTAATAAGTTAGCTTGTTTTCACCAATAACAACACCTAATAATAACTATATCACTAGTATAATAAATTTTATCCCGGTACTGGGGTGATTTACACAACGTGGGAAGGTGCTAGATAACACGGTTGATGCCAGAGTCATTTATTCCAGGTACCAGGATATCGATTGTGCATTAACAACCATGACTAGACGACATGTTAATGAATTAAGGGTGTATTGGGTCCGGTGGGCTCATAATTCTACATCCTTTGGTAGATATTGGCATCACCTTATTCACAGTGAAGGTAAGCTCAAGTTCCAGGAAACTCTTGTTGGGGTGACAGAGAATTCAAGGTACAACCTTCAACACTAAAGAGGTCGAAATGGGAGGAGAACACATTTTACTCTGTCGGGTCACCAAGAAACAAGAGACAGAGGTGTGCAACTTATTCTCCTAGTTTAGTTTCAAATCACAAGCATGATAGTGGACACACTTCCACATTTTGGGATGTAAAATTGAATGGTTTGATCTTCATGGAAATTCGATGGGTTTCACTCCTTAATCTCTCCTTAGCTTACCTTCTCCATCTTGTTAACCTGCACCAACCATTATAAAACTAATATGCAACGGATTCAAAACAGAATACAGATCAAACATTGAGGGTTTACGTGGTTCACCCAAACAAGTATTGGTTCTCTTCTTATTCAATGCAAGAAGATTACAACAGGCTCACTCATCCGTCTCTCATAGCCTCTACGAACATACACAAATTAATAGCCATTAACACAAGAAATTAACTCAATTAATATGCTCTTATTCTTGGTTGCATAGTTACAACCAATGCTGAGAAATAGGAGGAATTTGTTGTCACCGTATAACAATCTCCACCTTGACAACAATTAACCTGATACCTTTCTCCTTCTTTGTTCATCACCTTTTCTGCAAGCCAAGAGAAGCCAAGCACCATCATAGCTTCTCTAACAATACTATTTTTGTGAACATGTCTGCGCAGTTCTCTTTTGTATGAACATTTTTAAGAGAAACTCCACCTTCATCGATGACCTGTCTTACAAAATGTTACTTAATAGGATTGTGTTTAGTTTTATTGTGGTAGGATGGATTCTTGGCCAAGTGAATAGCACTTTGACTATCACAAAGTTTCATTACTTTGTCCTGCATCCTTCCAAACTCACTAAACAAACCTTTTAACCAAACTGCCTCTTTGCAAGCATGTGAAGCAGCAATGTATTCTACTTCTGTAGTGGACAAAGAAGCAAGACTCTATAGCTTTGACATCTAACTAATAGCTCCACCTGCAAGAGTAAAGACATATCCTGAAGTTGACCTCATTTTGTCCAAATCCCCTGCAAAATCAGAATCAACATATCCACAGACAAACTCATGACCACCATTATAGGTGATACAATAATCACTTGTGCCCCTCAAATACCGAAGAACCCATTTCACTACTACCCAGTGCTCTTTACTTAGATTTTCCATATATCTTATGAAAACCCCAACTACATGTGAAATGCCTGGTCTTATACTAACCATCGCATACATTAAACTTCCTATTGCATTAGCATATGGTATTCGAGACATATATTCCTTTTCTTCTTTTGTAATAGGACATAAACTTGAAGAAAGCTTAAAATGGGAAGCGAAAGGTACATAAACTGGTTTCACACTGTTCATACCAAACCTCAAAAGTATTTTCTCGACATACTTCTGTTGTGACAACCAAAGCTTACCATTATTCCTATCTCTGAATATCTCTATGCCCAAAATCTGCTTTGTTGCTCCTAGATCTTTCATATCAAATGTCCTAGCCATTTGAGTCTTTAACATGTTGATCTCAGTTATGCTTTTGCTTGCTAAAAGAATATCGTCAACATACAATACTAAGATAATGAATATGTCATTATTCATTTTCTTAAAGTAAACACAATGATCATACTCAATCCTTGTATAATTTTGGCTCATCACGAAAGAGTCAAATTTATTGTACCATTGTCAGGACGACTACCTCAGACCATACAACGATTTCTTGAACTTGCAAACAAATTTCTTGTTGTGATTTTGAATGAGCCCTTCAGGTTGTTCCATTTAAATTTCTTCATCCAAATCTCCATGTAAGAAAGAATTCTTAAGATCTAGCTGCTCCAACTCCAAATCAGGTAATGCAACCAATGCTAACATACTTCGAATTGAAATGATTTTAACAACTGGTGAAAAAATCTCATGAAAGTCAATACCTTCTTTCTGATAATATCCTTTAGCAACCAACCTTTCTTTGAACCTTTCTACCTTATCATCCACACCCTTCTTCAGCTTGTAGACCCACTTGCAACCTATAATTTTTCTGTCTCTTGGAAGTTCTACCAGGTCCCATGTGGCGTTCCTCTCTAATGCCTTCATTCCATCCTTCATTTCTTCTTTCCATTTATAATTGTTAGAACCCTTCACAGCTTCCTGAGAGCATGAAGGTTCATCATCATTAGTACTCAAAGAAACTAACAAAACAAAATCATCATACCTTATTGGAGGATTTCTGACCCGCATAGATCTCCTTAGGGAAGTTTGTGGCTCATCCACATTATGTTGATTGTTATCATCAACCATGTCTTCCTCTGCAGGAAACTCTTCATGAACATCTTCAAAAAATTGTTCATGTTCACTTTCATCTGTATTTGAACTGGTTTCAAAATGAATCTGTTGATACTTAGGTACTTCTTCTTGCTTCATTTGAATATCTACATCTGATTTTATGAGAGATGATTCATCAAATATTCCATCTCTGTTAATGGTGATATTGTGGACAGTAGGATCCCACAACCTGTACCCCTTAATACAATCACCATATCCAACAAAAATAATCATTTTTTACTTTGGATCTAATTTAGAATGATAATGTTTTAGAATTAGAGCATAGGCTTCACGACCAAAAACTTTAATATTAGAATAATTACAAGCGTGACCTTTCCATACCTCTTCAGGAATCTTGCATTTTATTGTTGTTGATGGTGATCGATTCACCAGATAACAAGTTGTAGTTACTACTTCCCACAGTTCCTACTGCAAGTTGGCGTTACTTAGCATATTCCTTTCTCTTTCTAGAAGAGTCTTGTTCATGCATTCAACAACTCCATTTTGTTGAGGAGTATAGGCAGTGGTTTTATGCCTATCAATCCCAAACTCCTTGAAATAGTTCTCAAATTACATTGATGTAAATTCACCACCATTATCAGTTCTTAAAAATTTAATAGACCTACCTGTGCTCTTTTCTACCAAAGCTCTAAACTGCTTGAAAACAGTAAATACATCAGCCTTTCTTTTTAACATATAGATCCAAACCTTCCTAGAGAAATCATCTATAAAAGTTACAAAATATGATGATCCTCCATATGAAATAGTAGGGGATGGTCCCCAAACATCAAAATGGATATAGTCAAGGATTCCCTCACTAGTGCATCTTCAGGTTTTAAATTTCTACGTATTTTGTTTTCCATAGATACAGTGCTTGCAGAAATCTAACTTTAAAGACTTTAGACTAGGAAGTAACTTGTGATCTGATAATACCTTCAATCCTTGTTTGCTCATATGGTCCAACCGTTGATGCCAGAGTCGAACAGAATCATTGTCGTTCTCAGATACCGTTGTCGCATGATCTGACTCAGTTCTTCCTTCTAACAGAAACAGGTTACCAACCTTCTTCACTTTCATAACCAGTAGGATTCCTTTGTAGAATTTCATAACTCCACCTTGAACAATAATTTTACATCCTCTAGTGTCTAATAATCCCAAAGAAATTAGGTTCTTCTTAAGCTCAGGTACATGTCTCACATCAGTTAGTATTTTAACAGTTCCATCAAACATCTTAATTTGAATGCTACCAATTCCCACAGCTTTACATGAGATATCATTTCCCATGTAAACTATTCTATCATCTATAGACTGGTAAGTAACAAACTAGTATATATGAAGATACATGTGATTTAAAGCATCATAATCTAATAACCATTGTTGATCATGACATGAACCAATACTAATTGATAAAACTTAATCAGTCATACCTAAACCTGTTGCTGAACCTGTTTCAGTTGTGTTCTCTTCCTTCATTTATTTTGGAGGGTCGTCTTTGGAGGCTTGTTTTCGCTTCCAACAGTCCTTCTTCAGGTGTCCCGATTTTCCACAAATCCAACACTTAAGCTTGATCATTTTTCCCTTCGACATTGACTGAGAGAAATCCCTCTGACCCTATCCTCTTTCTTTAGGCTTGCCTTTCACCATCATCACCTCAGATGTAGAGGTTTCTAAATTGGTTTTCTTCCTTGTTTCCTTAGACAGTAGTGCTCCAACAATAACATCAAACTCAATACTTTCTATTGTGCTGAAACTAATAGAGGTAAAAAAGTGATCCCATGATGCGGGCAAAGAACACAATAATGTAATTTCCTTGTCTTCAGAATCAAATTTTACTCCCATGCTAGTCAACTGAACTAAGAGGTTATTAAAACTCTATTTTAGTACCTTCCTTCATGCACAAAATGTACAATTTCATTTTCAGGAATATCATGTTCGTCAAGGATTTATTCATATACAGACTTTCCATCTTCGTCCACAAACCGACTGTTGTCTTCTCCGCAACAATGTTGAACAGAACTTCATCGGCCAAACACAGGTGTATGGAACTCAGTGCTCTCACATTGATATCATCCTAGTCTTCATCTATTATGGTTGTGGGTTGCTTTTATTTTACCAAAAACGTCTTCACCATGCCTTGTTGCACAAGCAGATCGTGCACATTAACCTTCCAGATTTCGAACTTTTTTTTTACCTCGTCGCCCCTCTAAGCAGCAATGGATTGTGTCGATCTCACCTTCGCTTCGTTGGAAAACAGAAATTTGTGCTAGGAGACCACTCTATCAGGTATAAAAAAACCCTAGAATCAAACACTATCAGGTATTTGAGTTGAGTTGGGAATTGTTTCTTTTTAAAAAAAATCATGCATCTATTTGTTTATACTGCAGCTTGCAGTAATGTTACTAATACATAGAATTGCATCATTTGCAGTAAATGATGTGTATTGACATCCCTTCTCAAGTTCCTCGCAATCACTCTGCCTCTGAACTACAAGGCAATTAATGATCCTAATATTTCATTGGAGCTTGACATGAAGGTGAGATCGAAGCGAATGTGGACCACTCCGCCTCTGAAGACCTGCGTTCTCTGCAACTTGTACCCGGAGCCCGTGAGGTGGTAGACACAACGCTCCCCTTATGATCTCAACCCAGTGCTAAATTCGATTTTGAAAGCAAACGCAAGTGCAGGATCAATCAACGCTTCCTCCAGTTATTGTCCCCGGCGCTGATTGAACAACGCCACTGCCACAAAACGGATAGCCCAACACTGCTCCTCCTCAAAAAAGATGGCAGATCGGGCACTGCTCCTCCTCCACGCCCGCGCCCCTCTTCGCGATCTGGCACCATGTATCTATCCTCATGGATCTCCAACGCTCCTCTGATACCATTTGTTAACCTGCAACAACCATTATAAAACTAATATGCAGTGGATTCAAAATAGAATACAGATCAAACATTGAGGATTTACGTGGTTCACCCAAAAATTGGGCTACGTCCACCAAGAAGGTATTGGTTCTCTTCTTACTCAATGCAGGAAGATTACAACAGGCTCACTCATCTGTCTCTCACAGCCTCTACGGGCATACACAGATTAATATCCATTAACACAAGAAACTAACTCAATTAATGCGCTCTTATTCTTCGTCGCACAGTTACAACCAATGCTGAGAAATAAGAGGAATTCGTTGTCACTCTATAACACATCCAATCCTCCATCAGTTTCCCCTAGCCGAAACTCCAATAGTTCCCATGGAGATTTCTCATCGGGAAGAACAAACCCCTCAATGGATGGAAACTCTAAGCGAATTCTTGATGCCCTTAGCATTCTATAATAGTTTGTTTTTAGTTACATAGCGAGGTCTCTAACCTGAAATATTGCCTCGATATTATGGACAAACACCTCTCTTTGGTCATGGACACAAGTGAAAGTAAGGACTGAGCGACAACTCCAACCAAAGCTCTGTAGAAGTCCATTCCTCTGCCCCCGGGGCCGGTATGATGTATTTTCTTAGGGATATTAGGTTCACACTTTTGATTTCTAGTTTTTGTATTAGGAATGGAATTATCCCACCCGGCCTTCATATGGAACATTTTTTTGGAATAGCTATAGATGTAGATTTAAGGATTTAGATATTTTTTTTTTGGCAACGTATAGAATTCTTACTTAAAAAAAAAGATATTAAGTACATTTTGATGATGTTGATGGTTAACATCTATTGAAACCAAAATTGGTCTAACAGACCTTAATAAAAGAAAGAGATTACTTAGTTTTCTTTAACATGTTATTTCGATGCTTGAAAAGAATTTACGGAAGCATTCCAAGATCCCTAAAGTTTTGATGACTTAGAAGGTTAGGAAGGTTGGTATTATGACAAATATTTGGAAATTGGGATCTAATTTGAGTATAAACTGGGAATTCTATGAGAAAGAGATTTTCATCTTCAACCATTTTGATGTTACAAAGGTGAGAGATTCGTTCTTGCCATGGTATTTTAGGGATTGTCCAATACCTAGTTTCACTATGCACTTCATGAGAGTTAGTTCTTATTTTAGAAATATTGATTCTCTTCTTTATGTTAATCATAACAGAGAGATACTTTTGATCTTCAAGTTTACAGCCAACCACCTCCTTATAACATATTAATTTTATTTTATCCTCTAATTCTTTATCGCACCATGGATTCTCCTTAAATGAGCTTTTACAATTTTTTTAATATCATCGATATTTTGCAAATAACTTCTTCTTTTATTCCTCAATGACTTTTATAGGACTTGGCATCATTATGCTATCCCAGCTTGAGTCATAAACAATTTTGGGGATCCTCTTGTTATCCATGTTGTTTATCTTGTTCTTGTACATTAAGTACATAATCATAGGTGTTCTCTCAATGGGGGAAAGACTCTCTTTGATGAGGAGTATAGGATAGGGTGTATTTATCTTAATTTTGAGATTATAAGATGAAAATTTCTTTTGAATTTGTTCTATCTTTCTCCAAGATTCTTGAGAGATATTGCATCTCCAAAATTTGCATCCATACAAGATAACAAGAGTGAAAGATCCTCAAAGAGGATATTTTTCTTATCCTGTAGCCAAAGTGCTGCTAATTTACAATTATTTTCAAGCCTGTAATAAACTTTCCACCCTCCATTTATCATTTTCTCAATGGTGTAGCTCCAAATGAGCTTGTGTTGAATATCAATTCCAAGATACTTGTATGAAGGCACTTCCTCCAAGATATTATTGTCATATAAAAAATTATTGTAGGTGATCATGTTGGATATAATTATCCTAACCTTCATTTTCTCAGTGCTCACAGTCATACATGTACTAGAGAAGAATTCTTTGAGGATTATAAGATACTTAATAAGGTCATATGATTCCTTCCCATAAGAACAATATCATTCACATAGAGAAGAAGGATTATTACTATACTAGTAAGAGTTGGTCAAACACAACCTGCGACTTCCAAACAATCTTCTAATTTGCCAATGTAAATGCCAAAAAGGGTAGGGAATAGGGGACAACCTTGCTTGAATCCTATATTGCAGTTGATTTCTTTTGACCAACCGTAAGTTCTCCTAAACTTGGTAATAACGTTCTCATGCAACCTTTTCATAGCAGCTCCTAGATCGGAGGGAACTTTGATCTCTTCTAACCTATTCCAAAGGTTGGTCCTACGAACAATTTAAAAATCTTTCCTAGATTCAATGAAACAAAAAAGGAGATTGGTTTTATTTTTTCGACACTCCTCTGCAATAATCCTAAGCATGATAAGGTGGTCTACATTTGAATGCTAACCTTTAAAACTAGGTTGATCTTTAGCTCTTTTTTCATGGATTTCTTTCCATATGCTTATTGTATTTTCCAAAATACTTCCATATAGCTTGGATAAAACAAGGCTAATCATAATGGTCCTATAATTAAAGGGATCACTTTTATCCCCACTTTTAAAAATAGGTACAATGAGTCTTTGAATCCAAGGTTTAGGGAAGCCATGCTTGAATGCTAAATAGAAAAGCTTGTGTATGTGAGGGATCAAAATAGGCCCTTCAATTTTAAATATTTTATATTGGTATCCCTTGAAGTTCTTATCTTTCCTGTTTGCAGGTCACTTAACTCCAAACTTTATGTATTCTATTGAAAAAACATCATCTTTTGTAGAAACTTTTGGGATTTTTTCTAGGACATTACCAGATTCGTAAATATTTTTAAGATAGGAATTCAAGTCTGTGAGGGGAATCATATCATTTTATTAAATAGTTTTATGATTCATAATTTTCCTCAACAAATTCTTTGGATCTAGCTTAGAAAGGTGAAAAATATTCTATTGATTTCTATTTATGTAGTGCATTGTTTTTTCTTTTAATTAGGGCTTTGTTTCTATTAATATTATCATATTTCAAAGACTCATTACAGGTATATCCCTAATTTATTTTCTAGCAATTTTACACTCATTATCATACCGAGGGTTGAAAATTCTATTCTTCTTTTTACACAACACTTTGATAGAGATTTTTTTAATCGATTTAGAGAGGATTGTTGTAAAATTATGATAGATGACTTCAATATTGTTTTTATATGATAGAAGATTTAATTATGTGTTGAAGTCCTTTAAAAATAGATCAACTTCATTTTGTCAAAAAGTAGATGCCTTTGGTTACTAGAGTTATGTTCAAGGGGGTTTTATGCATGGTAAATTTTAGAGTTAGGATTAACAGTCTATGATCAGAGTCAAGATCATGGTATATAAAAAATTGCTATATACATCTTCTTAGCATTGATATTTGAAATATCCACCCAAATGAACTGATTGAGAGGGTCTTTTTTATGAAGATGAATGTGAGGAGAAATGTTTTTTCTTATGTAACAAGCTATGCCTTCAAGCCCTATACAGGAGGATTTCTTGTTCCATGTTGGCCACAATATAAATCCATCTATCTTATGGACCTTAGATTCATCATGCTCCTAAGTTTCAACTAGAAATATAATATCAATTTTGCTTGCAATCCAACTTAATATAGGTCCTTGGTTCCAAGGAAATCCCCAACGGTTCCAAGAAAGGATTTGAGGTATCTCAATTTTTTATTTATTGTTATCATTTTGGTTTATATCCCTAATAATATCTTTTTGGTTCCTAATTATTTCTCATCTTCCTTCCTTTCCAACTTCCTTTCCCTTTTGAACCTCCTTCCTTAAGTTAACTTGATATTCTCGAATGAGGTCTTCATTTATAAATATTCAAGACTCTTTTAAGCTCAAATTTTTACTAAGTATGTCATATTTATGGCATTAGAGCTTACCATAACCCGAATCAACCCATCTTTATTTTCAATTATTTTGCCCAATTTTTTTCTTTCATAAGGCCAATTGTTTCAATTTCTGATTTAATTTTTAATTCCTCAACAATTTCTTATGTGCCCTCATATTTATGTTCTTTTATACCAAAAATTATGATGTTCAAGGCTATTTTTTTATTCTCGCGGTCTAACTCTATGAACTTATTCATTTCCTCTTCAATAGGTTTGATATCCAATTTGTGTTCCACAATTTAGGGCCAAATTGTTAATTAGCTTATCTTTTAGTTCTTTAATATTGTCCCTAAGATTGATATTTTCATCCACCTCTTCTTCCTCCATTAATTGTTTTTGTTCTTGGTTTGTTTTCTCTATTTCTTGTAATCTAGTCTCCATTATGTGTAGCGAAGTCTCAAACCCTAATAGTTTATTATTCATCTATTTATGAATAATATATTTGAAGGATCTAAATTTATTATCAAACGTTGTCACTAACTCACTTCGAAGGATTACTACTAATTCGGTTTGAAGTTTAGTTTCTCTTTCTTCTCTATGTTTGTCTATTGATTCTATAAATTCATGCAACCATTTTTCTATTGATTCAATAGATTCATGAAAACTATCTAGGGATACTTTGTTAGGCCTTCCTCTATTAGATTTAGGTATCAATGGTGAATTACTCATATTGAAAAGAAAATAAATAAATAAGAAACTTGTGCACCTGATTCATGGAAGGGTTTGAATAGTCACTAACAAAGTTACTGTAGATCATATTTACTGCAAACCACATTCACCCTAGACCTAGAGATAAACATTCATGCATTAGTTCCACAAATATAATATTGACCACCGTAGAGATAATATTTACCACAAAGATATATTCCACGCATCAATTCACCCGAGAGATAATATTCATCCTCATATCTATTCAGTGCAGAGATATATTCACCATTGTATCTATTCACCACATAGATAATATTGAAATTAATCAATATAATTGAACCTAATAAAATAATTGAACTTAATCATATAAAGTAAAAGTGAATTATAATTTAGTTATTTAATAGAATGGATATTTAGCTAACAAAAAAAATTAAGTTAAGATGAATGTATATTTATTTATTTTGTTATTATAAATAGTTTTTAATTTGAATTTTATTTTTGAAAATAAAATAAAAATTATAATTTAAAACCATAATTTAATGTAACATTATACAAATATTCCTAATCTTTTAAATCATCAAAAATACTGTGATCTTGGAACACTTTTTGATATTTTTAAAGAATAGAAATAGATTTCAAAGAAATGTAAGTAATTCCTTACCTTTCTCAAGGTTCAATAGACCAAATATACACAATGATCATCATCGTGGTTGTTGTCTTCATCCTCGTCATATTCCTCCTCGTCATCTTATCATCGTCATTTTCATTGAAGTCCTCATCAGTGTTGTTGTCTTCTTCGTCGTTATCCTCCTCCTCCTCCTCCTTTAACCTCCCATTAACTCCCCTATGCTTCAACCTCCAAAGTCAACCCTCAAACATTGATCATTCCATCTCTGTCATTATATCTAGGGTGTTGCATGTTGGAGGTAAGGTATCGATGGACCCCACTGATAACATGGGCCATGATAATGATTCCCTATGACAACCAATATATGTGGGACCCCGTATTTAATAATATTTTTATGTATTTATATAGTGAAGTGTAACGGTAAGGTAACGGTAAAAGGGTACCAAAATCCTAAAGGTAAACGGTAAGGTATTGAAGGAGAAGAAGGGGTAAGGAAGAAGAAGGAAGAGAGAGAAGAGGTGGATATGGAGGATGGTGGAGTAGGACTAGGTGGTTGGAAGGGTGACATGGTATTCCCTCAGGGTTCCATGTGTACTCGTCTTTCCACATCAGTAGTCATGTTCGATTGCCACATAAGAAACTAGTAGCTTATGTTAAAAAGAAATATTAAGTCTAGAAAAATTGTAAAAGAAACAATGTTGCAAATTCTATATTGTTGCAGATGTTATACTCTATGTTCCTAGACAATCACAAAGCTCAAGACCACATTGATATGAGTTGTGAGATCTATATTTGGTCAATCTATGTATTATAAATTCATAAATCCTTTTCTACTAATTATTCTCTTGTTTTTATTGTGCTTCAATTATTAAGCCTTGAGGGCCTAATAATTCTATGATTTCTCCATGGTAGTCATCCATAAGAGGTGTATCCAATGGAAAATAAGATGCAACATCTAATTTTAACACACGTTCATGGTAGTGATCCATGAACCAGTCTCAACAAGGTAGATTCATATGGAAATTTCCAACACATTTCACTTCTCAATCAAGTTAATGAGCCATGACAATGTTATTCTCACACTAATAATGTGGTTTTGAGTTTGTGAGATGCATATGTGGCAAGGCATTGCAAGAAATTTAAGGTAATTTTGAAACTTTATGTTTGAGAAGATTTTAGTATGCTCATGGGGATATTATAACATTTCTCACTAGATTTGTAGATTGTAATCTATGGGAAATTATATTGTGCATGTGTAGTCTTGATTTTCCATGGTGTTAAATGGATTCCAAGATTTATTCCCCGTTGAGGCCAATTTTCTCCTTCCCATTCCAAATCTCATATTTTTCTATGTGGATTCGGACATTGATTTCAACTAGATCCTTGCATTTGCATTCAATTGATCGTTGAAATTTGAATACTAATATATCTATCCTACAATGTTGTGCATTAATATTGATCTAAAGTGTTTTTCGTTGTTCTATATCGAATACAACTTCTATATACCCATTGATTAAGAAGTGTTATGTTATTATCTTGAAGGAAAATTTGTAATACATAATTGTAAACATTACATCCCATGGATCTCATCTTCATTTTTTAAATCACTATGGTGAATTACTAGTCTAGGCACTACCCTAGCTAATCACTAGTGCTTTTTGTAATGGTGGAAACAACAAACCTCACCAGAAAACCTAGTGCCATCACCAGAAAACCTAGTGCCATCGCCCATTGGAAATGAAAATTCTATGTTTGATGCAAGGCAACCAGAAGTGTGAAAGGATGGTAGTCGATTATATTTCCAGGTTAATGACAGGCCATATTGTATAAGTAACCTTGACAAGGTTGTGTCAAATGGTAATCTCATTCGAACATCAGATTGTTGAAACCCCAAAAATTTGAGCCAATATGGTTGTTACATTGACCCCCCTGAATGTGAAGTATATCACACATATTTGTTCTTGACCCACCTCAAATTTCGATCATATATTACCTGGGAAGCTCACAGAAACCCCTCACTCTATGGGAATCTTAGCCTCTGGATTTGAACTTGTGAACTCTTAGGAGGAAACACACATTTTTAACCATTAGGCCCACTCAAACTGTCTTCACCGAATATTCAATGTATTCACGGAGGGATTAATGTAGAGAAAGATTCTTCTTCACTTCTACTAGAATTCTAAGGATCTTTGTTGGTAAGTAAGAAAATAAGGCACAGACTCCATGGTGGGCCAACAAATTATCTTCCTCTTCGATCTAATGCCCAGTCCAGAAGAAACGATCTAGTTAAAATTGAGAATCTTGTTGAAGTTTCTTACATAATGAGTGACACGTTCACAGTAGGAGGATATCAATGGTTGATATATTTTTATGCGAGATGGGAAGAATTCAGAGGAAAATTCCTTGTACATGTCCATTTTTCTTTCCATATATCTGGCTCTGGTGAATAATGGATGCAACAAGATATCTCTATCCAAACCTATGCTTGAATCACTATTCGAAATTCCTAAATCTTCAGTGATCGAGAACACTGTAAAAACAATCACTGAGATTCATCTATTACTCCCAGAATTAGATGATCTGATGCCAAATATGTATTGAGAATAGTATGCAGAAAAAATCTCAAGGCATAATGAAATTAGAAGTGACATTGACATCATTTATAGTTGTTGGAAATAGTAATTACAAGTTGGTGAAGCTTTACATCTCCATCTATTTTTCAATTATTCAGTTGTCAATATGCAAATACAAATTTGTAAGTTTACTCAAACTCATTTTCTTTAGTCGGCAAGCAGGGGAGTTAATTAATGAAGTCAATCTTTATATTTCTCGAGTCTAGTTAAGTAGATAGTGGTCAGTCATATTTATTGAAATATTAAATGTTGAGTCACCTTTAATTCTGTAGGAAGTCTCAGTCTTATCTATATATTTCCAAGTATGTAGGAAGTTGATATGTAGAGAGGTAGAGAGAACATATTCATGAATAAGAAAACAAGAGCAACAGAGGAGTCAAAGAAGTCTGAGAGAACAAGCTTTGTGTGTGTGTTTTGTAAGTTGTATAAGTTGTTTAGAAGTCATTGGATCCAAAGATAATCTTATTTCTTGTATTATGTATTAGCGTGCAATGCCGAATTTTATCCTAATATCAAGTATTTTGTGTGTTCACAAGTTCTATTGTATTTATGAGTTTATATGCTAAGTATAGAACTATGGTGTTTCTATGTCAAGGAATTGTTTCATTAAATGTTTTATCACAATGCACAGTAAATTGTGCAGTCTATGCACTACACGGTAAATCCTGAGAGTTCAGTCATGAATTTTTTTGGTGTGTAGTATTTGCAACGGTGATGCAAAAAGTTTCCTTATGCACTATAGATATGAGATCTGGTATCAGAGTAGGTTGATTGTAGCAAGGTTTATCAAAGAAAGGTTCAAGAGACATAGCTCTGTATTAAGGTAAAATATGGCTTCTATTTCAAATCTAAAACCTCCCACTTTTATAGGAAAGAAATATGAGTTATGGTCCTTCACCATGAAGGAGTTATTTCGGGGTCAATATGTATGGGAGATATTCAAGAATGGCTATCTGGAACAAACATATCAGGAAGCATACAATTATTTCACATAATTTGAGAAGGATATTGTTGGCACATGGGCAGACCCAGGGTTCAACGCTCAAGAGCACACCAAAAAATCCCTAACTATCGGGCCTTTCGGCAACACCTGTGAAGCAGATGAAGTCTCACCCGAGGTAGAGGCAGGGGTGGTTGCAAGACTCAGGTGTCTACAACCTTACCTGGGACACAAATCTATGATTATATCATTTACAAAGAACTTAGCATCGATCATTCATCAATATTCAACCCTTATTATATTTCGCAAACAACACAGAGCATCACGGTGTACACTCAAATCTACAATATTTTAGCACTTAACCATAGTAACCCAGATCAGATCCAGTAGATCAACACTAAGAATCCTCATACACATTAGATATAAAAATCATATATATCTAAGAATCATAGAGCATATGTGGTTATATCAAAGCACATAGCATAAGAAAAAACACATTGAATCAAAGCACAGAGCATAACACACAGATTTACGTGGTTCAACCCCACCCTGGGGCTACATCCACAAGATCTTCTTCTTTATTATCATCTTCAATCTATTACAAGTACAAAGCCTCCAAAACCCTTCTTCTCATGGGACAGAATATATGTGCAGCTCTCTAGATCATTCTTCCTTTCATTACAACACTTAGCTTTCTATAGCAACCTCACAGTAACTTGCACTTATCCTTTCAAGACTTACACAGTTCGCATAGAGAACTTATTCAAAATCACATAGATGCACTACCAATTTCACTAAGCATTCACATATACTACTTCTTACATTGCCTATCCTTCTATTTATACATTACAAAAGTGGGCCTAAGCGTGGTAAACCCATGGGCCGACATCCCTTTCCCATCACATATTCCCAAAAACCCAAAAAGGACCCAAAAGGGGGCCTAGCTTCCGCAATTTCCACTTCACTTTGCGCTTTGTCTTCGACAAGTTGTTGAAGTCACAAAAATGGTTAATTATGACCAAGTGTTTCTCAAAACTTGGTCAAGGGCCAACATATATCTTGAAATATCAAAGGAAGAAGGATGGAAAGGTGATGTTTTACATACATCAATCCATGCATGAGAGCATACTCCCAAGAGTTGCATTAGAAAAGAAAGCCAAGGAAGCATGGGACATATTACAAACCTCTTATCAAGGTATGGACAAAGTCAATACTTCAAAACGAAAATTTGTTAGAAGAGATTTTGAAACTCTATCAATGAAAGACACAAATTTAGTAGATTCATTTTATACCCATGTTATTGGCATGATAAAGAAGATTAAGTATCATGGAGAAATTATAGAGGATAGAAAAGTTATTGAGAAGATAATTAGGAGTCTTCCTCCTAAATTTGATCCCCTTGTTGTGACTCTGGAAGAAAGTAAAGACCTAGGTCATTTTAGTCTAGATGAACTGCAATCTTCCCTCATTAATCATGAACACATATTGAATAGTTCAATTATGTCATTAGAGAATGAATTTTCCTTGTAGTCATCTATAATCCGTGGAAGATGAAGGGGGAGAGATAAATCTAGAGGTAGAGGAATAAGTTATTCCAGAGGTGGATGCAGTAACATTCCTAGAAACACTGATGGAAGATGTCAAAACCCAAATACCTGTCAGCCAAGTAGTCAGAGAACTGATAAATCAAATATTCAATGTCATTACTATAAAAAAGTATGGACATTATGCATATGAGTGAAAAAAGAGATAGTATAATCATAACAAACAAGGCCAATATTAGTCAAACAATGCAAATAGTCCCTCCAGCCCTATGTTTATGGTGTGCACTGAAGCAATTCCTATAGTTTCCCCAATTGAATGCAATGTTTCTCAAGAAATTCCTTGTGACATATGGTATCTAGATTTGGGATGCAGTAATCACATGACAAGAAACATAGAAATTTTTTCTAGTTTGTATAAGTCAGTCCAAACCAAGGTTACACTTGGAACAAATGTCCAAGTCACTATCTTAGGCAAAGGAAGTATAAACATTTTAACTAAACAAGGAGAACAAAAGGTTTTGCATGATGTATATTATGTTTCTGGTATGAATCATAGTTTGATGAGCAAAGAAGTTGTTATAGAAAGGATAACGAATCTATATGGAAGATAATCATTATGTGATTATGGACAGATATCCAAACAATTAGCTTATTGCAATAATTTAGATGACAAGTAACAAAATTTCCCGTTGACATTGAATCCATCCAATAAGAGAATTATAGGGCTAGTTGTTGGTAAAGAAAAATATTCTTAGTTAGAGATTGCATTTACATTAGAAAGTGCATGCATTTACAATGAATAAAATAGTGTGCACAGTATTAAGAAAGGAGAAAGTGGCACGGAAATGCAGGAAGAATTTCAATCTGAAGTACATGATGATTCCCGGTTATGGAATTTCAAATTTGAATATTTGAACTTTGGAGGAATGGAGCTGCTACACAAAAAGGATATGGTAAATTGTTTTCCATTAATAGAAAAAACAAAAAGAATATGTGAATGATCCATATTTGGAAAGTAACATAGAGATTCATTTCTAGTTGGAAAGTCTTATAGAGCAAAATATCCATTGGAAATAGTACATTCAAACATTCATGGACCAATGCAAACACTATCTATAGGAGGAAATACATATTTTCTAACATTTATTGATGATTTCTCAAGAAAGACATGGATTTATTTTCTAAATCACAAATATAACACATTGGGTTTGTTTCAGAAGTTTAAATCACTTGTGGAGAAGCAGAGTCATTATTACATTAAGGTTCTAAGAACTGATAGAGGAGGAGAATACATTTCAAGAGAATTTTAGAACTTTTGTAAAGTTCATGGCATCTACAAGCAATTTAACGTGTGGTATACACCACAGTAGAATGATGTTGCATAAAGAAAGAACATGACCATCATGGAAATTACACATAGTATGTTGGAAACTAAACATTTGTCAAATGAGAATTGAGTTGAGGCAGTAGAAACTGCAGTATACATCATGAACAAATGTCTGACAAAGAGTGTAAAGAATAGAGTTCCTCAAGAAGCCTGGACAGGTATGAATCATAATGTGGCACACTTAAAAAAATTTGGTTGTGTCACATACACGCATGTTCCAAATGATCTAAGATATAAGTTGGAAAAAAAAGTACCAAAATGTATATTTGTTGGGTATTTTGAATAAATAAATGGTACAAGCTAAATGACCTTGTCGCAAGAAAGATCATAATCAGTCGCGATGTCCATTTCATGGAGAATTAAGCATGTGATGGAAACATAGAAAATACAGTTAGAATTATTGATTTTATAGAGCATGATGAAACAAAATAAGAGGTGGTTCAAACGCCATGTACAAGTCAGTGTGCAGTTCCTTCTACAACTGCTATGCAAATCCCAACACAAACTACTCCAGTGAGATCAGTAGGTGCACAGTTCACACCTATAGCATAGGAAACTACAACAAGCAGTCCAAGTAGTTCTATATCTCTAGATCCAACATTGGCAAATCTGTTACCAATAAAGAGAAGAAGTCTACATGACATCTATAATGAAGACACAAAAAAATCATTTTCATTTTTTGCTCTGTTTTTACAAATAGATGATCCTTTAACTTTTGAAGAAGCTGTCAAATATGATGTATGGTCTCAAGCCATGGATGAAGAAATCATATGCATGGAGAACAATCAGATAGGAATTTAGTAGAAGTACCTGAAGATAAGGATGTGATAAGTGTGAAGTGGATTTATAAAACCAAGCAAGATGCAAAAGGAAATTTGCAGAAGCCCAAGGAAAGGCTAGTTGCAAGAGGATTTACACAACAACTTGGAATTGATTTCAATTAAACATTTTCACCAATTGCACACATGGAAACAATCAGAACTGTGTTAGCCATTGTCGTGCAAAAAAAATGGCCAATTTATCAAATGGATGTAAATTCATCATTTTTGAATGGAAATTTAGAGGAAGAAGTATATGTGGAACAACCACAAGGCTATGAGGTTTCATGACAAGAAAACAAAGTGTACATGTTGAAGAAATCATTGTATCGGTTAAATGAAGATCCCAAAGCTTGGTACAGTCGCATATATTCCTATCTCTCTCAGAATGGATTTCAGAGAAGTGAATGTGAGCCAACATTGTACATCAAATAAAATCAGTAAGGTAACATGTTAATTATTTTCTTATATGTAGATGATTTGATATTTATAGGTGATTTTGGCATAGAATATTTTAAGTCAATGAAGGATGAATTTGAAATGACTGATTTAGGACTTATGAGATATTTTCTGGGTATTGAAGTTTACCAGTCCAAAGATGCTATATTTATTTCACAATATAAGTATGGGCATGAAATTTTGAAAATATTCAACATGATTAATTTCAAAGCAGCTGTGACATCCCCCAAAAAATAAAATATTTTTGAAATTTAAATTTGTTGGAAATTTATTTCGTTTTTAGTTAAATTGAATTTGGAAAAAATTTTCCATTTATGGCAATTCTGAATTTCAAATTTGATGATTGTAATTAATTATTATGATTGTTGGGCAGAGACCTGATTTGACCCAACTAACTATTTGACTATGACACTTGTATGAAAACATAATATTTTATATTGATTGCAGGAGGAAAAATGGAACAACCATGTTAAATTTAGTTAACCATGACTCCATGAGTGGGGAACATGTTGGAACTACCTCTAGGACGATTGTTACAAGTGGAAAATCAGTTATTTGGCCATTGGCAGCCACTGAAAATCACAGATTTAGAAAGCTGTGAAAATTCCCAAGGGAGGGAAAAGACCTAGGCAAATTGATAAATAGCATATGTGAGGAGGCAGGACGCTACCAAGTATGCTGGGAAAAGAGATTTTTGACTTTCCCTTGCTGTTATGAACACTACTGAGTGAGTGTGAGGCAAGAGGAAGCTAGTGGAATTGAAAGACAGTGTTGAGGAGGATTTTTTTTTTCCAAGTTCGACCTCATGGATTCATGCTCAAGCTAGGGGGTGAATCGGGCAAGTGATTTTTGGCTGCCCTATTCTACAGTTGGGAGGAATGTGGTTGTTCCCTTTGTCTTCCCCCACACTGTTACAAATATGTAAACCTTTCCTTCTCTGTGTGAATGATTATAACTATTTGTTGTAATGCAACGACATGAATGACTATTTGTTGTAATGTAACTATGTGAGTGATTATATCTGTCTGCTGTAATGTATCTAATTGTACTAAGTTGTGATGGATTCCATAGATAATATTTGTTCATTGTATGAAGTTTTATAACCAAGGATGAAATTCTGGGATTAAACCTCCTGCATTAAAATTGAAGGCGGAGTTATCCATGAGCAAGTGAATTAAAGGTATAAAATTCATCTATAGGTAAATGTTATATTTGTAATCGTAATATCAGATAGATCCATCTATGAGTATTCAGATTGAGTAGGTCTGTATATATAATCATGTATACTTGTGTGTGTGTGTGTGTGTGTGTGTGTGTAATACAAATAGATATAGATGTGGTAGCACTGTGTATAGATTTATTAAAGAAGATTTATTGATAGCAATAGAAAAACTCATGCATACAAAGATCTTGTGGTTGGGAGGAATGTGGTTGTTCCCTTTGACTTCCCCCGCACTGTTACAAATATGTAAACCTTTCCTTCTCTGCGTGAATGATTATAACTATTTGTTGTAATGCAACGGCATGAATGACTATTTGTTGTAATGTAACAATGTGAGTGATTATATCTGCCTGCTGTAATGTATCTAATTGTACTAAGTTGTGATGGATTCCATAGATGATATATGTTCATTGTATGAAGTTTTATAACTAAGGATGAAATTCTGGGATTAAACCTCCTGCATTAAAATTGAAGGCAGAGTTATCCATGTGCAAGTGAATTAAAGGTATAAAATTCTTCTATAGGTAAATGTTATATTTGTAATCGTAATATCAGACAAATCCATCTATGAGTATTCAGATTGAGTAGGTATGTATATATAATCATGTAGACTTGTGTGTGTGTGTGTGTGTGTGTGTGTGTGTGTGTGTGTGTGTGTGTGTGTGTGCGCGTGTGTGTGTGTGATACAAATAGATATAGATGTGGTAGCACTGTGTATAGATTTATTAAAGAAGATTTATTGACAGCAGTAGAAAAACTCATGCATACAAATATCTTGTCATCGTTTTAGACATTCAAACTCTACCAATAAGAAATCAACTACATCTCAAATGAAAAATAACTAAAGCGAAGAGTCTGGAAATTCCTCATAACTTACTATAGTAATATAAGTAAGAAATTGTTCTATTATAAGATAATGCAGAGGTAAAATTTGAAAATACTTATTCCAGAGTATACAAGTGAAACTGCAGTGAACGGTATAGATTAAGCAATTATAGTTCTGTGTATACAACATGCGATTTTCAAAATCCTACTAGCCATTGGACTAAAAAATGAGGAAGGTATAGATCTATATATATATATATATATATATATATATATATATATACTTATGAAAGAAAAACATAAAATCAGAACTTTACACATTCCAGATATTTAATCTAATTAAACGATATTACAGATTTAAACCATATTGGAAATAATTACAAGGAATGTCGAAAAGAGATAAAAGTTTTAATATTATAGATCTAGCATAATTCGAACCAACATCTAACATTTGAAATACTTATTCCAGAGTATACAAGTGAAACTGCAGTGAACGGTATAGATTAAGCAATTATAGTTCTGTGTATACAACATGCGATTTTCAAAATCCTACTAGCCATTGGACTAAAAAATGAGGAAGGTATATATATATATATATATATATATATATACTTATGAAAGAAAAACATAAAATCAGAACTTTGCACATTCCAGATATTTAATCTAATTAAACGCTATTACAGATTTAAACCATATTGGAAATAATTACAAGGAATGTCGAAAAGAGATAAAAGTTTTAATATTATAGATCTAGCATAAGTCGAACCAACATCTAACATTTGAAAATAGGGCATGTATTCAAGGAAATAACCCTGGTATTAAAAATTTAGGGTATGACGAGACCCGAAACAGAAATCGGTTAATAAATGTTTCTTTTACTCCAACTAACATGACAGTTTTGTAGAAGAAAATTTCTGCAAAAGTTATACTGTAATCACCGAGACCAAATCCCCTTCTTCCAAACCCCACGGAGGTCTGAGGGAATTGAATCTAGATGACCCCCTTTAATTTTGGCAACCATGAATGTTAGAAAATACAGAAGGGTTCATAAGGGAACGCCATTACCTTTTGCACCAAGTATGGGGACAAACACCCAAGAGCATCGCGTAGATGAAAAACCTGGAAAATTCACCTTACAAGGAATAGAAAGGCATACTTAAAGAAAACTTGAAGAAAGAGAAACAGAACAATAATTGTTTTCCTTTAACACCTCATGTACAGTCTTTGCTTAACTTTCAACCTCGGATCGCATGACCTTTCCCCATTGATTTCCCGACTAGACAGTCACTCAGGGCCGAGGATGGATAGACAGTAGCTCACTGATGCGTACCCTTGCATCAAACAGGGCCCATCATTAGAGTTGTGTATCAATTCAAAAAAAAACAATGAATTAAAACAATATAGTGAATATCCTTATACCACTGACATAATTGATAAATAGCGAGAGCAACTGTGCTAAGCCCATTCATACAGAGACGTTGAATATTAATGGAGTGTTTTAATCCTTAAGAATTTATTTTGTACCAGCAAGCGTATCTAACTGTCGATATTAAACTATCTTTTAAAAAGAAAACTGCTAAACATAATGTGCACAGACGTCATAAAACTCATGGTACAAGAGCTACTCGTTAGCTGAGTTATAGACCCACTTCTACAAGGAATATATTTTTAATTCATCGATGGTTACAGAAACCCTGGTCACTAGTTCTAATCATAAGATTAACACAGAGGACAAACAGTATTTGAGAAAGGTCAACAACGCTTTACTGGTATCGAAGAGTTATCTCAGCATGCTAGAGTCATAGAGGCCCTCGGTTCAATACCAAACAACCAGTTTGGACCATGATGGAGGCAAGGGGTTTCTTACAACACCTGGTACATTTTGGGAAGGGGTTCTTTCGTGAAGCTCCACCCTTCCTTAGATAAATGAGATAGCATTTAGAAAAAAAAAGAGAAAACCTAAGAAGAATGGAATACACAATAAACAACAAAGAATGCAGTGACTGTAACCAAAGTAAATAAACCAAAGATATCAAGAAATGTATAACCTTTCCACTATTCAAATTACAGACTGTAGGGTAACCTTCATATCAAATGACCCAGTAGCCAAATTATTTTACAATACAAAGAATTCCAAAAGAGCCACTAACCAGAAGCTCTTACCTTGTTATGCAGAGTTCCAATGGTAGAGACCCGTCCAATACACTTGTTCCCAGAACAAGCTCACGGCTTCAACATTGAGTAGTTACAGAGAAGATGGGATAACTAGGTAATTGGTTACAGGGAGCAGCAAAGAGTCAAATTTTCAAAGGAAGACTAATGAAAACAATAGTTCTAGAGCCCATCTGCTAGTTTACGGATGGTTAATGTCATCCTTAAGTTAGTACTGCAGTTCGAGCAAGGTGGCGAGATTTCAGGGAACCCTTTAACTCATGATAATACCAAGAGACTATTTCCAACACGTCATAAATGATTTGGCAGGAGGTTCATTATACCTCCTCCACCGTATCTGAGGGTAGTCCCATCCAAATCCATGAAACAGAATTGACAAGCATTCTCATCCTATGGTTATAAGTTTAGTTAGGGTTTGCTACTCGAATAGGATGTCGGTTGTTCCAAAAAGGGGTGATACAATAACTGGATTTTTAACTACCATCTCCACTCCCGGTACTCACGATGTCTATGTCCACGTAGATGGCAAGGAGTGTATTAATTTCACTGTCACCCAAACCCAAAGAAAAATCTAGATTCCACTCCAACATTTATGAAGGCCCATTCTTAGTACTCCTCTCACATTTGGCCTGATTGGCGCAATACCTTGGAAACGAATCATATGGATATAAGACATTTGTTTAAAATTTTATGGTGCCATAAGGTTGATATTAATATGATTATACATATAGAATGTTACTTAGCTATATAGTGGTGCAATTATTCGGCCATATATATATATGTGCACAGGTATATGAATTGTTGTGTGATCATGTGTGGCAAAGCTATTGTATAAATTATTTGGTATGATTATATATGTATAGTTTGACTAGGACAAGAATGTAGCCTAGGCGATTAGGATAATGAAATATTGTTAGGATTACCAGGAGTCATTCGAAGAGGAGATAAATTTTATAATATCACTTATAAATAACTTTGGTAAGTTTCAATGTAGAAGGAGAAATGTTTAAATCTCCCTTGTAGCAAGACTGAGCTAGATATGTCTTTAAATTTAGAGTCTATGCCTACAAAGAAAGACTAAATAAATAAATAAAAAATTACGGTAAGTAGAGGTACATTACATATGGTATCAGAGCAAAAGTTACAATACTGGGCCTGAATAGGGCCACATTAGTTTCTTAGTATATATAGTCTGATTTATGTAAAACTAATAAATCTTATGGTTACAAACAAAAAGTCCTTTCTATTTTGTGTTAATTATGGCAGCTCAAGAGGATGCAAAAATCATGATGGAAGGAAATCTGCAGCAAAGACCCCCTGGAGATCTAAGATAGAACAGTGACGGAAGCTCACCCACAGAGGTGTTGGAAACAATGAGGAATCTTATTGTTGAACTGCAGGTTTTCAAAGATGACAATGAAAAATTGAAGAAAGCACAGCACGAACAGCAAGAGATAAATGAAGTCTTGCTGCGTAGTATAGTGACCAAAAAAAGTCCAAAGGACGATAACCATGATGAAGAGGTCAGTAAGAGAGCCTCCAAGAACTCTGGGCCAGAAACAGAAAAAGGAGACAGTTCGTCTGAAGGAACACCTTTAGCTGAAGACAAACCTAAACCAGACAGAAAAAGAAAACAAGTAGACCACCTTGAAAGATAATTTAAAAAGATTAAACCAGCTACCTTTGATGGAGAATCCAGGACAGGAGAAGAAGCTGAGGCATGGTTGTTGGACATCAAAAAATACTTCTAGATCTACAACTATTCCAGCAACATGAAGGTCAGAATGGCCATATATAATCTGAAAGGGAAGGCTATCATTTGGTGGCAATACCTGAAATTGGCCAAGGGACTAAAGGAGAAACAGTTGGAATGGTCTGATTTTAAGAAGTATTTCAAGAAACAATACCTTTCTGAAATCTATTATGAAAGGAAGACGAAATAATTTTATGAGTTACGACTTGGACAGATGACGATGGAGGACCTTATAAATAATTTTCTGGAACTACTAAGGTTCATACCATACATCCAGGAAAATAAGGTAAAAGTCCAACGATTCTTAAGTTGTCTACCACAGTACTATAGGGACAGAATTGATTTTGACAACCCCAAATCCTTGAATGAAGTATTCAGAAAAGAACGAATGTGCTATGACCAGAATAAATAGTGGGTAGAGCTTCCCAAAGACTGGAAGGATAAGAAACAAGATCGAATGAACCAGGGGAAGAACGGATACCAGCCAACTCCTTATCGAAATGTAGAAAAAAGTTTTCCGAGAAAGGATTTTCATTCCAATCATATGAATACGCAAGGCAATGGTAAACCGGTAAACCTGGGAACAAAGAAGTTTGGGGATAGTTTCCGCGAGCCACTTAAGTGTTGGGAATGTGAAGAACCTCATATAAGGAGGAACTGTCCATGTTTAATTTCAGCAAACAGAACTGTTGTTCATAATTTGCAGGAAGCCTCAATGGTGGGAGATGTGGGCAGAAGCCTACATCAGATAAATGCAGTCATAGATGGTCGACAAGATGACCACCATTCCTCGGTGGTAGAAATCGAAGGTAAAATCAATAGCACCCGAATTTCTATTTTAATTGATCCTGGAGCTACGTTAAGTTATATTACTCCTGATGTATTAGATTCAAATAAACCTAAGAAGTTGAAGCACGCTAAAGCATGGCTTGTACAACTAAAAACAGGTACTAAAAGGAAAGTAGTTGACATTATTTCTGATTTTTAGTTTAGCTTAGAAGGTCAAAATATAGAGACTAATTTGATCATCCTACCACTAGGATCTTACCATATGATTATCGGGATGGATTGGTTGGAACAACACAAAGCAGTACTAGATTGTTATACAAAGATACTTAGCTATAAAGACAATGTTGGCACTACTAGAACAACCTAAGTTATACAAAAACTTGTATCAGTCAAACAAGTTTCAGCGATGCAACTAAAGAAATGTATGAGAAAGGGATGTCAAGTTTATGCCATCTAAGAGATGAACCTGTTAGGAAAAGACGATAAGCCAAAGTTAGAAGACTTTGTTGTCCTACGTGAATTCAGTGACTTGTTTGTGGATGAGATACCAGAATTACCCCCTGTAAGGGAAATAGACTTCTCCATAGACCTACTACCCATTTCAGCCCCTATCTCAAAAGCACCTTATCGAATAAGTCTACCAAAATTGACAGAATTGAAAATACAATTACAGGAATTGTTGGACAAAGAGTATATTAGATCAAGTGTTTCACCATGGGGGGCACCAGTCCTCTTTGTGAAAAAGAAAGACAGTACTCTAAGACTATGTATCGATTATAGACAACTAAATAAAATGACTATTAAGAATAAATACCCTTTACCAAGGATAAATGATCTATTCGATCAAGTAGGTGGGGCCAAGGTCTTTTCAAAGTTGGATTTACGATCCGGTTATCATCAAGTTAGGATAAAGGATGAGTAAATAAGAAAGAAAGTGTTTCAAACAAGATATGGACACTACGAATTCGTAGTCATACCTTTCGGACTCACTAACGCACCAGCCACGTTTATGTGCCTGATGAACAATATTTTAAGTCAGTACTTAGACAAGTTCGTGGTAGTGTTTATCGACGATATTCTGGTTTAATAAAAAATGGAGGAAGAACATGATGAACACTTAAGGATAGTTCTACAAACGTTGATGAAACACAAATTGTACGCCAAATTTGACAAGTGTGACTTTTATCAAAAAGAGATACAATATCTAGAACATGTAATTTCAACGGAAGGCATTGCCATAGACCCGAAGAAGATAAAAGTCATTATGGAATGGCCAGTACCTAAGGATGTAGCGGATATCTGGTCATTCATGGGAATCACCAGATATTATAGCAGATGTATAGAAGGGTTTTCAAGATATCCTACCCTATCGCATCATTACAAAAGAAAGGAACCAAGTTCAACTGGTTAGAGAAGTGTCAAAACAGTTTTAAAAAGAAGAAGGAATTATTGATAACTGCACCCATATTGAAGGTAGCAGACCCAGATAAAGACTTCACTATATGTGTTGATGCAAGTAAAGAAGGACTAGGTGGTGTCCTAACTCAGGAAGGACACGTTATTTTTCATGAGTCTCAGAAATTAAAAGAACATGAGAAAAATTATGTCACTCGTGACTTATAATTGGCAGTAGTAATACACACCCTAAAAATGTGGTGACACTACATAATGGGCAGAAAATTTCTACTATTGATGGATAATAGTGGGGTAAAATATATATTTAGCCAACCAGATCTTAATGCAAGACAAGAAAGATGGCTAGCCTTCTTGAGCGAATTCGACTTCGAGGTCAGACATATCAATGGTAAGGAAAATAAAGTAGTATATGCTTTAAGGAGAAGAGTCCATGGGTTATTTGAGATAAATATCAGGAGGGCAGAAGGTGATCTGGAACAAAGATTAAGGATGGAAGGTATTGACGACAGGAATTACACGAAGATAATGGAAGAATTACAAAACAGTACCACAAACTCAAATAAACCATATCTAAGTATCGACAAGAAGGGACTATTACAATTTAAAAATAGACTTTACATACCAAATTCAACAGAGTTAAAATTAACAGTTTTGGACGAAGTGCATAAGAAACCATATGCTGGCCATCCAGAGTACCAGAAAATAGTAACAACACTTAGAAAACTATTTTATTGGCCTAATATGAAGGGAAAAACAATAGAGTACTTGGCTAGGTGCCAAGATTGTCAGCAGGTTAAGGATGAACACTAGCATCTAGCCGGCCTATTACAGCCATTACCAGTACCAGAATGGAAACGGGAGATCATATTGTTGGACTTTATAACAGGTTTGCCTAAAAATCAGAAACAAAATGATTCTATCATGGTGGTAATCGATAAACTTAGTAAGTCTGCACACTTTATCCCTGTAAAGTCTACTTATAAAGCTACAAACATTGTTGAAATATTCATGGAAGAAATTTTTAGACTGCATGGTATTCCTAAAATGGTGATTTCAGATAGAGATGTAAAATTTACATCTGCTTTTTGGAAGGAATTGTTTGCAGGGATAAACACTAACATGAATTTCAGTAAAATTTATCACCCACAAATGGATGGATAGACCGAAAGGAAAAACCAAATCATAGAGGATATGCTCTGCATGTACATAAGAACAAAACCAAGCAAGTGGGAAGACTACCTACACTTGGTAGAATTTGCATATAACAATGGGTACCAAACTTCGCCTAAGTTGAGTCCCTTCGAAGTATTGTATGGAAGAAAGTGTACGACTCCAATTAGCTGGGATAACCCGGATGACAGACTCATGGTTGGCCCAGAAATGCTCCAAGAAATGGAGAAAATGGTAAGAAAGGTACAACAGAACTTGAAAGAAGCACAAGACAGACAGAAGAGCTAAGCAGATCATAAAAGAAGACACTTGTAATTTCAAGTAGGAGACCATGTTTACTTGAAGGTCAAAGCCCGAAAAAGCTCATTGAAGTTAGGAAACTGTGCCAAGATGGCACCCAAGTTTTGTGGGCCCTTCGAGATACTATCTTGAATTGGAACCGTAGCATACCAACTGGCACTTCCAACTAATCTAAGAATTCATAATGTATTTCATCTTTCTTTGTTGAAAAAGTATATTCATGACCCCACTCATATGATTGATTGGAACTTGGTGTAGGTGGAACCCGAAGGCAAGTTCCAGGTGGAACCCCTGCGCATTCTAGACCGGAGAGAAATAACACTTCAGAACAGAGTCGTCACTCAGGTAAAGGTGAAATGGAAGAACTTTAGTCCTGAGCAGGCCACTTGGGAATTGGAGGAACATTTATGGAAATCTCATCCAATCCTATTCCAAGAAAGGAACGAACATTGAGGACAGTGTTTTACTAAAGGGGGAAAGGATGTGACATCCCCAAAAAAATAAAATATTTTTGAAATTTAAATTTGTTGGAAATTTATTCTCTTTTTAGTAAATTCGAATTTGGAATTTTTTTGCCATTTATGGCAATTCCAAATTTTGAATTTGATGATTGTAATTAATTATTATGACTATTGGGTAGAGACCTGATTTGACCGAACTAACTATTTGACTATGACACTTGTATGAAAACAGAATATTTTATATTGATTGCAGGAGGACAAATGGAACAACCATGTTAAATTTAGCTGACCATGACTCCATGAGTGAGGAAAATGATGGAAATACCTCTAGGCTAATTGTTACAAGTGGAAAATCAGTGATTTGGCCATTGGCATCCCCTAAAAATTAGGGATTTAGAAAGCTGTGAAAATTCCCAAAGGAGGGAAAAGACCTAGGCAAATTGATAAGTAGCATATGTGAGGAGGCAGGACGTTGCCAAGTATGCTGGGAAAAGAGATTTTTGACTTTCCATTTCTGTTATGAACACTACTGAGTGAGTGTGAGGGAAGAAGAAGCTGGTGGAATTGAAAGATAGTGTTGAGGAGGAGTTTTTTCTCCAAGTTCGCCCTCATGGATTCATGGTCAGGCTAGGGGGTGAATCGGGCAAGTGATTTTTGGCTGCCCTATTCTATGATTGGGAGGAATGTGGTTGTTCCCTTTGTCTTCCTGTGAACTGTTCTAGATATGTAAACCTTTCTTTCTCTATGTGAATGATTATAACTTTTTGTTTTAATGCAACGACGTGAATGACTATTTGTTGTAATGTAACTATGTGAGTGATTATATATGTTTGTTGTAATGTATCTAATTGTACTAAGTTGTGATGGCTTCCATAGATGATATTTGTTCATTGTATGATGTTTTATAGCAGAGGATGAAATTCTGGGATTAATTCTCATGCATTAAAATTGAAGGTAGAGTTATCCATGTGCAAGTGAATTGAAGCTATAAAATTTGTCTATAGGTAAATGTTATATTTGTAATCATAATATCATATAGATCCATCTATGAGTATTCGGATTGAGTAGGTCTATATATATAATTATGTATACTTATATATATATAATACACATAGATATAGATGTGGTAGCATTGTGTATAGATTTATTAAAGAAGATTTATTCACAACGGTAGAAAAACTCATGCATACAGAGATCTTGTCATGGTTTTAGACATTCAAACTCTACCAATAAGAAATCAACTACATATCAAATGAGAAATAACTGAAGTGAAGAGTCTGGAAATTACTCATAACTTACTATACTAATATAAGTAAGACATTGTTCTGTTATAAGATAATACAGAGGTAAAATTCAAAAATAGGTATTCTAGAGTATACAAGCAAAACTGTCGTTAACGGTATAGATGAAGCAATGATAGCTCTATGTATACAACATGCGATTTTCAAAATCCTACCAGCCCTTGGCCTAAACAATGAGGAAGGTATATATATATATATATATATATATATATATATATATATATATATACTTCTAAAAGAAAAACATAAAATTGGAACTTCACACAGTCCATATATTTAATCTAATTAAACGCTATTACATATTTAAACCATATTGGAAATAATTACAAGGAATGTCGAAAAGAGATAAAAATTCTAATATTATAGATCTAGCATAAGTCGAACCAACGTCTAGCATTTGAAAACAGGGCATGTCTTCAAGGCAATAACACTGGTATTAAAAATTTATGGTATGACGAGTCCCAAAACACAAATCGGTTAACAAATCTTTCTTTTACTCCAACAAACAGGACAATTTTGTAGAAGAAAATTTCTGCAAAAGTTATATTGTAATCACCGAGACCAAATCCACTTCTTCCAAACCCAACGAAAGTCTGAGGGAATCGAATCTAGATGACCCGCTTTAATTTTTGCAACCATGACTGTTCGAAAATCTAGAAGGGTTCAGAAGGGAACTCAATTACCTTTTTCAGCAATTATGGGGATGAACACCCAAGAGCATTGCGTAGAGGAAAAACCTGGAAAATTCATCTTACAAGAAATAGAAAGGCATACTTAAAGAAAAATTGAAGAAACATAAACAGAACGATAATTGTTTTCCTTTAACACCTCATGTACAATCTATACTTAACTTTCAACCCTGGCTCACATGACCTTTCCCCATTGATTTTCTGACTGGAAAGTCACTCAAGGCTGAGGATGGATGGACAGTAGCTCACTGATGGGTACCCTCGCATCAAACAGGGCCCATCATTAGATTTGTGTATCAATTCAAAAAATAATAATGAATTAAAATAGTATAGTGAATATCCTTATACCACAGACATAATTTATAAATAGCGAGAGAAACTATGCTAAGCCCATTCATACAGAGATGTTGAATATTAATGGAGTGTTATAATCCTTAAGAATTTCTTTCATACCAACAAATGTATCTAATTGCCGATATTAAACTATCTTTTAAAAAGAAAACTGTTAAACATAATGTGCACAAACGTCATAAAACTCACGGTACAAGAGCTACTCATTAGTTGAGTTATAGACCCACTTCTATAGGGAATATACTTTTAATTCAACGATGGTTACAGAAACCCTGGCCACTGGTTCAAATCATAAGATTAACAGAGAGGAAAAATAGTATTTGAGAAAGGTCAAGGATGCTTCACTGGTATCGAAGAGTTATCTCAGCATGCCAGAGTCACAGAGGCCCTTGGTTTAATACCGAACAACCGGTTGGGACCACAATGGAGGCAAGGGATTTCTTACGATGCCTGGTATGTTTCGGGAAGGGGTTCTTTGGTGAAGCTCCACCCTTCCTTAGATAAATGAGATAGCATTTAAAAAAAAAAAAAGAGAAAACCTAAGAAGGATGGCGTACACAGTAAACAAAAAAGAATGCAGTGACTGTAACCAAAGTAAATAAACAAGAGATATCAAGAAATGTATAACCTTTCCACTATTCAAATTACAGACTGTAGGGTAACCTTTATATCGAACGACTTGGTAACGAAAATGATTTTACAATACAGAGAATTCCAAAAGAACCACTAACCAGAAGCTCTTACCTTATTATGCAGAGTTCCAATGGTAGAGACCTGTCCAATATGCCTGTTCCTAGAACAAGCTCGTGGCTTCAGCACTGAGTAGTTATAGAGAAGATGGGATGACTCGGTAATTGGTTACAGGGAGCAGCACAGATTCGAATTTTCGAAGGAATACTAATGCAAATGATAGTTCTAGAGCCCATTTTCTAGTTTATGGATGGTTAATGGCATCTTTAAGTCAATAATGCAGTTAGGGCAAGGTGGCGAGATTTTGGGGAACCCTTTAACCCGTGATTGTTGGTCACTATAATTACTTAATTAATTTAAACAATCAAGTGCTACATAAATTGTCAACCCAGGGAAGTCTGTTTATTTCAAAGGTAACCACGCACTATATATGCTCAATTCCAAAAGAAACCTAGAGTTGTAGTAAAGGAAACTACATTAATCACACTTTCCTTGAATGAACTGAAGTCCTATCTTGAATTACAGAAAAGAAAACTACTTATTGCAGAGCTTAAAGAGATGATTGATCTAAAGAATCCTGGATTATATTGAAATAACAACTGCAACAGGAAAGAACAACTATTCTGTAACCAGAGAATAGGACCCTATTCCCAAACAGGAACTTCAACACTTTATTTCTGATGAACACACTTTCATGAACTCACTAATGCATTGAAGGCTTAACTATTCTAACAGAGAACATGACCTTTAATTCCTTCCTTTAAGAAGGAACCTTTAGCACCAGTCTCTGATTAGCACACTCATGAAAATAATTGAGAGTTGACTACTTCTAACAGAGAACATGACCTTTAATTCCATCCTTTAGGCAGGAACCTTTAGCACCGGTCTCTGATTAGCACACTCATGAAAATAATTGAAAGCTAACTACTTCTAATAGAGAACAGGACCCTTAATTCCTTCCTTTAAGAAGGAATCCTTAGCTCCAGTCTTTGATTAGCACACTCATGAAAATAATTGAGAGTTGACTACTTCTAACAGAGAACAGGATCCTTAATTATTTCCTTTAAGCAGGAACCTTTAGCACCAGTCTCTGATTAGCACACTTCATAAATCCATCACACAAGATTGCTAATTAAAATGATTAACAATTAACCAAGCATGAACTTCATGAAAACAATGTAACATTCAATAAAACAGAATTCTTAACAAGAAAGAGTTCAGTAGTGTTTCAACAAAGAAAAAATTAATCAAGGCATAAACAGAGATCACACTAACACACTATAAAACTAATGGGTGAATCTTGTGAAGAAGGTGGACCCTCCCTTCTCACAAGATTCCCCTGAGACGAAGAGGGTAGAGAAGGATTCTCAAAACATTCTTTTATTCATCTATCAATGTATCACATTACAATCTGAGAATGAAGTACGTCCTTCTCTGTGAAACTTTCTTAATACAAAAACTGGATCCCCTCTAATAGTGATTTCCTCTTATTTCAAGAGGAGAATCCCTTCGGTACAATTGATAAACAAATTACAGGTGTATATATGGGTCCTATTCTTAGTCGGATCGAGTAACAAGTGTTGAATGAGGTGTTGTTGTTACGGCTGGAGTAACAGTCCTTTCTTGTTGTTGTTGTTGCATGTTGTTTCGGCATCGCAAATCATGGTTGTTTCAGCCACGGGATTTGCGCTCTGACTGTTCAGCACTTCTCAGGTAGCAGTGATGGTTGATGCTTGGCTCACGGTGCGGCTGTTGTAGTCAATCTGTGTGATTTGTTGTTGACCAAGAACTGTGTAAGGGCTTCCTGTGTTTTAGCATCGTTGACCATAGACTGTGTAACAGCTTCCTCTGTGTTTCAGCAACGTCAACCATGGACTGTGTAACAACTTCTGTGTTTCAGAACTGTTGACCATGCACTGTGTAACAACTTCTTCAGCATTGTCATCCAAGGACTGTGTAACAACTTCTGTGTTTCAGCATCGTCGACCATGGACTGTGTAACAGCTTTTGTGAATTGTTGTTTCAGCAACAGGCCTCAAATACTAATCTGCAGTTTGAACTGTTTCAGCACTTATACATTTCTAATCAATGGTTAAGTACGAGAGTGATGTAAAATATTATGAAAAATAGATTAAACGTATAGTAATGAGAAGGGACATTGTATACTTTTGGAATGATAAGATAAAGTTATAATATGAGTTTAAATGTGGGTGATCAAGAGTGTAATAGTGGAAAAAAGTATGGGCAAAAAGGTACATTGTGTGGTCCTAACATCCCCCCCAACTCAAAGTGTTTCATGTCCTCAGGCAACTTCACTCTGAATCAGAGTTTGAATACCAACTCTGAGTGTGCAAGTTACTCAAGCAGTAGCTGTGGGAGGTATTATCCGTTGGCGTTCTGAACCCTTGGACCCGTTGTAACCTTTGTCAGGCTGTTGTTTCTGTCTTCTTAGGCAGCCTATAATGGATTTGATATCTTTCTATTGGCAACCAGAGGATAGGAAAATAAAACTGGTACCCTATCTATCTTTCAACACATTGTTGAACACACTGGATGTAGTTAGGTACCCTAGAGATTGATACCTCAAGGTTAGTGGGGCTAAAAGGATTGTGTTCCTTTCTTTTCTTAGTGGATTTCTACCAAAACAAGTTGTTTGCCTGGAGGGCAACAAACTCTATGGATCTGATGAAGTGATGACAATCCTGAAGCACTGTTGATTATAGCTATTGAACATGTTCAGTCATACTTGGTTTCTTTAAGAACTGATAATATTATGTGACAAAGGTAGCTGCATTTAGTGGTTCTGGTCTTATCCAGAGAAGGCGGTTATCCTCATTGTGTTTGGCAGCCATGAAGTCATCCTGCCATATAATCTGATTGTGGAGAAAGGAGGTGAATGACTAAATCTGGATGTCCCCAACAATAGGATTAAGGTTCAGCTGCCTGTTCTCAGGGATGGCCTCATTATGAAAATATGCCTCACAGAGGAGGTGTTGATCCCTAGCAGATGCTTCTGTAAAAGTTTTGACAAAACCTGTTGGGTGTAGTACTGCATGGGGTCTGCCTTCTGTGATTGATTTGATTTGAAACCATGCGAGTCGTTCCATAAGGAACAAGGAGTAATTGGAGGATGGTTTCCTTGTGGCCAATAGCTTTTGTGCCAAGTCAAATACCAGGGCCAATCTGGCTTTCAACTCTTTGTTATGTTTCTTCAGGGCATGAGCTTCCTGGCGTGTCTTCTCTAAAGCTTCCCAATTTGAGTAGGTATGATTTACCTAGATTTGTCTGTGCTCTTGCAGGCTTTTGGCTTGTGTAGAAACATACTCTTTCTTCCATTTTTGTATTACTGCCTGCTCATCCCATGGCTTAGTCCGTGTTTCAGTGTTGCAAGTAGTGGGGTGAGGTAAGGTCTGAGTAGATTGTTCCACACAAGTGTGGATATTGATCTGGCTGGTAGGTGTAACTTCCTCAATAGGTATTGTCTGTACATCTTTGTCAACAAAAAAAGGGGTTTCATTTGTTGCAATGCAGGGCTCAATCTTAATCTTGGGAGGTCCTGCTGGTTCTTGTGTTTCAGCTATAGCTGGTTCTTGTGTTTCAGCTGTAGCTGGTTCTTGTGTGACAGCAGGTTCTTCTTCTTTGACTACAAAAGTTGAAGGAGTAGGGGGAGCTCCTGGCATTGGTACTTGGATTACCTTGTAGCCTGCTTGATAGTAGATATCCCCACATTGACAACACATATATTCTTTACACGAGCTCTCTGTTGTAGTCCCCTCTGACATGGTTGCTATACAAGCTAGGGTGTGCAAATTAAGTTCTTTTTCATATGCTTCCTTTGCCATGGCTAGTTCTTGCTTGTATGCTTCTAGTTCAGACTTTAAAAACTCGTTTTCTTGCATGACAGAGGCCATTGTTGGTTCTGGTTGAGGGATGACTGGTTCTTGTGTGGCAGTCACAGCCTCACTAGTTGGCTCTTGTGGGGAAGCTACATGAATGGCAGTTGATTCTTGTGTTTCAGCTTCTTGATGTAAGGAAAGTAATGTTGCATAACCCTGGACCTCTGATACCTGCATCTCACTATCAATATCAACAACTGGTTCTTGTGTTGTAGTTGCAGCTGGTTCTTGTGTGACAGCTATGGTTGGTTCTTGTGTGATAGCTATGGTTGGTTCTTGTGTTTCAGCCACTGGGTGAGTAGCTGGTTCTTGTGTTTCAGCTACTGAATGGGTAGCTGGTTCTTGTGTTTCAACTACTGAATGGGTAGTTGGTTCTTTTGTTTCAGCTACTAGGTTTGAAATAGATGATGTCACAATACCCTGCGCATCTGGTTCTTGTGTTTCAGTGCCCATGGGTGGAATAGGAAAAGATCCCAGCATTTGAGAGGTTAGAGGTGTACGGGGTATTATTTGGATGGGTTGAGGGTCTAGAGAAGTGGCAATAACGCCTGGACTTATTGAGGCCTTTTTTCGTTTTCTTTGTAAGAAGGGCAGAAAGAAAGGAATGTGCTTTCTTTTACGTGGGGGTTTTTCTTCAATGATGGGGCAGGGGGAATTGTTTGGCTCAGAATCATCACTAAGAATATGGAGGGCGAGAGTGGATGATTCTGGTAAAGTGTGGGGTGGGCTTGGTATGGTAGGGGGGTTAATTGGACTGATTGGTTCCATAGGGTTTTGGGGTTGCTGTTCCTCGAGGTTTTCATGAATTTCAGCAGCTTCTTGGGGGTTTATGGGTGGGTTGTTTAGTGGAAGGTTTTGTTGGGAAAAACCCCTTTGGATAAGCAGTTGGATGAGACGGTGATGGGTGAGTGAAAGGGTGGGATCTTTATCCTTTCTGCAGTAATGCGCCATATTTTTAAGACAACCAAGCAAATAATAAGGAATATTCACCCGTCTATTATGTCGTAAATGAGACAACAGGACAAAATCGTGCTGGTAGACTACCTGGTATCGGCCTTCATAGGTGAGGTAGTGTTTGATGAATTTTGAAACTTCTGTCCATGGAGGCAGCAATGAACTGAGTCAGATACCCCGGTCTTTGGGTTCAATTTGTTCTTCTGGCAGGAAGAAGTTCTGTTGGGCATTTCGAATGATATGTTTACGGCCGAACATGCGAATGCCATTAGTGGGGAGACCTAAAACCTGTGCTATATCTTCTTATGTTACTGAAATTCATACCCCTTGAACAATAGAATGGTCTTCCTGAAGGTTTTGAGTGAATTGCAGAACTTGTTGTTCATCATACCCCTGGAGTCTCTGAAAATAATTGAGCCATCCTGCCTGCTGAAAATTTTGATAAGCTTCTGGATAATGTTCTAACAGGGCTATCGTGGTGGGTTCGTTCCGTATAACAGAGCCTCCCATGGCTACCAGCTCGGTAAAATACACCGTCAAAGAGTTTGAGTAACATCTTCTGCACAGAGTGATTTTTCTGAGTGAAGGTATGCAAATGGTGGTAAAACACGCGAAAGGATGGTAAAATAGGAATGGCGGTGGTAAATTTGTGTGAAATGATGGTATAAAAGGTTTGATATGTCCTCCCCTCTCGTCAAGTGTGGCTAATAATGATTTCACTCGAGTGGTCATAATGATTTGGAATCTTCTCATTAACTATAGCTTAACTGTATTACATAAAATTTACATACCTCGCCTTACCTTCTGATTCGTGCTGCAAACAAAATATAATGCCTGCCCATGGTAGTTCTACAGTAGTAATGGTGGTGACTTTTGATTTGTTAGATGAATTGTATCAAGGATTTGCTGACTGGAAGGACGAACTATAGTATGAGAGCATAAAATCTTGCTAACAGATAATGTTGAAAAGTTGGTGTTTCAGCAACAGAAAAGACGGGGCGAAACAATTGATGGACGGTGTTGTTTCATTGATGAGAAAATGTGAAGAACTGTTGAACAATAGTGTTTCACCAATAGGAAAAACGGGGCAAAAAAATTGTTGGACGGTGTTGTTTTGTCGATGAAGAAAGTGAAGAATTGTCAGACTGTAGTGTTTTGGCAATAGGGAGAAGGCGAAAATTTATTGTGAATGGTGTTTCAGCAATGGGGAAAGTGGTGAAAAGTTGCTGACAATGGTGTTTCAGCAACAGAAAAGAAAAGGCGAAACAATTGTTGGACGGTGTTGTTTCGTCTATGAGGAAATGTGAAGAATTTCTGGACTGTAGTGTTTTGTCAATAGGGAAAATGAAGAAAGTTGTTGTGAATGGTGTTTCAGCAATAGGGGGCATGGTAAAATATTGTTGATAGTAGTGTTTCAACAACAGAGGAAAGTCAAAAAGTGTTGAACAATGGTGTTTCATCATCGGGAAAGCTTGTCTCTTTGTGAAGTAGGATCGTCCTTTCCTAGTGGCCTGTTCTTCGATCAAGAATCTGCAAAAATCGATTGTAACATGGTATTTCTTAACAGGGATTATTAGTAAATAAAATCTAATCTAATACTACAGAAATTAACTTAAAAGAATTAATTGCAATGAGGGGTAGAAGTCTCCTCTAAAAAGAGGTAATGGGAGTCTACCATGCATGCAGCCTTAAAATCTTCTTTGGAAATAGGGTGCTGGTACAGACGGAGCCGATGACCATTTACAAGTAACGATATTTTGGATTCATCGATTGTGAGGAGCCTTACTGTTCCATTGGGGAAAACAGTGTCTACCTCGTAAGGTCCAAGCCATATTGTACACAGTTTCCCTTGAAATTCTTTGAACCGAGAGTCATATAGTAGGGCCCAATTACCTTTTTGGAACTGCTTGTTCTTGATCTTTTTTTCATGCCATTTTGATCTTTTTTGTTGAATTATGGTTGTTTGTTAAATGGCATCTAGTCTTTTCTCCTCCAATTCATTAAGCTGCTGCAACCTGGCTGTCTGTGCATCAGTCAAATCAAGGTTGACGGTTAAAGCAGTCCTTAAGGTTTTTATTTCAAATTCCACAAGAAAGACAATACTCTTTCCATAGACTAATTCATAGGGAGAGAATCCTGTACTATTTCTCCGGGTAGTTCTGTAGGCCCATAATGCTTCAGGGAGCCTGTAGGACCAATCCTTTATATTTTCCTTCACTATTTTTGTAAGAATGGCTTCTATTACTTTGTTTTTGATTTCCACCTATCCATTGGCTTGGGGGTGGTATGTTGTAGTCATTCTATGCTGAATATGATATTTCTGAAGGGTGGCTTTGAACCCATGAGAAGTGAAAGGAGGTCCTCCATATGTAACTAATTCTCTTGGTACTCCAAATCTGATGAAGATGTATTTAAATAAGAAATCTATAACTGCTTCTTCGGTTGCTCCGTGGAGTGCTTTGGCTTCCACCCATTTAGTCATGTAGTCTGTGCAGACCACTATATAAACTTTTTGATTGGATGGGGGGTTGATGGGTCCTACAAAGTCTAAGGCCCATATTTCAAATGGTTCAAGTACTATATGGGGGTTTAATGGAATTTCATCTCTATAATTAGGTTGGCCTATTCTTTGGCAGCTATCACAGGCCCAAACATATTTCTTTGCATCTTTGAAGAGTGAGGGCCAATAGTATCCCATCCTAAGAATTTTATGTGTTGTTCTCTTATCAATAAAATGCCCTCCACAAGGGCCATCATGACAAGCTTTTAGTAGATCATAAACCTCATCTTCTGTAATGCACCTTTGGATTTCTTGATCAGGTCCTGTATGGAAAAGACACCCACTTATCCAAATATACCGATCACTTTGATGAATGATACTTCTTTTCTCTCGGTGGGATAAGTGTGGTGGTAACTTACCTGCAACCAAGTAGTTAGCAATGTCTGCATACCAAGGTGAGTGAGCAGAAACTGCAAATAGATATTCATCAGGAAAGGAATCATCTATTGGGGTATCATCATCAGGTATCAACCGAGAAAGGAAATCAACAACTACATTTTCTTTTCCTGGTCTATCTACAATTGTAATATCAAATTCTTGTAATAATATTAACCATCTGGTGACTCTAGCATTTGTGATAGGTTTGTTCATTAAGTATTTGAGAGTTGAGTGATCAGTATGGACAAAGGTAGAATAGCCAGTAATGTAATGTCTAAATTTATTAATGGCATAGATAACTGCTAAGAATTCCTTCTCGATGACTGTATAATTGAGTTCAGCAGGAGTCATAATCTTGTTGATGAAATAGATAGCATAAGGGAGATGATTTTCTTCTTGTCCCAAGACATCTCCTATTGTAGTATCTGAAGCATCGAAGGATATATGAAAGGGAAGTGTCCAATCAGGTCCTCTAAGAATAGGAGTTGTAGATAACTAATGTTTAAGTGTATTAAATGCTTCCTGGAAAAAATTAGTCCATTTGAATTCAGCATTTTTCATCAGTAATACAAACAAGGGAGAAGTTATTTTGGAAAAATTCTTGATAAATCTTCTGTAGTATCCAGCTTTTCCTAGAAAAATTCTTACCTATGTTTGGGTTTTGGGAGTAGGGATATCCTTAATGACTTGTATCTTGGATGGGTCTACCTGAATTCCTTGATATGAGTTGGGCTTGTATGCATCGTTTGAGCACTTTCACAAGGTTTTGCAGTGCTTCCTGAAAAGAAACACCATAAGGAGTAAAGTCATCCATAAAGATTTACATAGAATCATTAAGCATATCAAAAAAGATTCCTAAAACTGCTCTTTGGAAGGTTGTTGGTGCATTACATAGTCCAAATGGGAGAACTCTATAAGCAAAGGTTCCCCAAGGGCTGGTAAAAGTGGTTTTATCTTGATCTTGAGGTGCAATTTTGATCTAGTTATACCCACTGAAACCATCTAAAAATGAGAAAAATTTCTTCCCTGACAGATTATCTAACACCTGATCAATGAATGGTAATGGAAAGTGATCTTTTTGAGTGGCTTTGTTTAAAGCTCTATAATCCACACATACTCTCCATTTCCTGTTTTTCTTAGGAACTATTACCAACGGGGACACCCATTCACTGTCTGATATAGGATATATAAACCCTGCATTAAGCAATTTTTGAAGTTCTTCTTTAAGGATTTCTCTTAAATTAGGGTTCATTCCTCGTTGAGGTTGGAAGATCGGTCGACAATCTTCCTTAATATATATTCGATGAGTACATAATTCAGGAGAAATTCCTTTCATGTATGTGTAATCCCATGTGAATGCTTCTTTATTTTCTAGAAGTAACTTCATTAATTGTTGTGTTTCAACATCTGTCAAATTAGGGTTTATGTTCAGTGTTTTGCCAGGTTCAATTTCTACTGGTATGCTTTTAGAGGAGATGGTGTTAGATGTTTGAGGTGGGCTTTCCGGGTTGAGGTTTTCTTGATTATCAGACTCCAATAGTGTAGTTAGTTGGTTATGAGTTTCTGGAGTCACAGAGGAGGGTTCGCAAATAAAATTATTAATTACTTCATCCTTGGTAGAGTCTTTCAGGCTTAGAGCTTGTCCGATAGTCAAAAGGGGTTGAGTAGGTTGATCATCAAAATCTACCCATACAGAATTATCATTATTAATCAAGGGTGTAGCGTGAGGGTAGAGGGTAAGCTGTTTAGTTTCATAACCATTTGAAATTGTCATTGAACCTGATCTACAGATGATAAAAGCATCTGTTGTGGCTAGCCAAGGTCTACCCAAAATTAGAGGGTGCCCCCCCAACTTTGTTTTGGGTTGTAGTACCACAAAGTCAGCTGGATAATTCCAGGATTCTACAGAGATACTGAGGTCTTCAATGACTCCTTCTATTTTAATTGTGGATCGGTCAGCCAATTCTAGGATAGTTGGGATGTCTCTAAGTTCATTTTGCAATTATAGCAGTTGTAAGGTTTCCAGAGTCATGGTATTGATAGCAGCACCTAGGTCTACCAAGACTCGAGGGATTATTGTTTTTCCAACTTGTACTAAAATGGTAGGGTGGCCGATATCACCATATTTAACTGGGGGAGTTTTACCTGCCATTAGTGCAGACAAATCTCCCATAACATGGACTATAAGGGGATCCTTAATTTTCCTACTAGGCTTTTTAACACAAATGGCTCACATTGTCCTAGCATAGATTCGTAAATCTCGGAGTGCTTGTAGTAGAGGAATTTTGACATATAAATTTTGTAATTCCCATAGAATATTGAAGGCTAGTGGCTCAGGCATTTTAGTCAAGGCTAAACGCTCAGGAAATGGTGGTTTTGTTGTTTCAGCAACATTGTTAGAGGATGATTGTACCTCTTCAGGTACATCATGCTTTTCTGTTTCCTCTTTATCAAAAGAGGTAACATCAGCTATGGTAGGTTCCACTATTCTCCCAGATCGTAGATGAATATCGTTGCATTGCGCAGGGAGAAGAGAAAGTGTAGGCTGGTTATAAATATCAATG